>JAKTZW010000532.1:0-15328 GCA_030579015.1 Zhuliangozyma blackwelliae | reverse complement strand
GGGGGAGGGGGGGGGGAGGAAGTCGTCATGATTCATCTCGTGCGAGTTGATCTCCATACAGGACAGGATGATTCATGAATCATCTCTCCCTGTTTTCCTATTGATGTTTGGATGTTGTGGGCAGTACTCAACAAAAAAAAATATAGATCTCAATTTTTTGGAAATTAAACATCCCCAACAGCCCTATTTGATTTTTGCAATATAAATAAACCCTGTCCACCACCCTTTCTATTCCTTTTTTTTTGTTTATTCCTCACTTTCGACCAATCAACAATGTCTGCTGTCAAGGATCATTCCGACGAGGAGTCTAGAATAAAGTCGATTGAAGCTGAAGAGCACTATGTCGACTCTGATGGTGTCGCCGGGGCTGCAAATGCTGGCGGTGACCCGCAACAATTGAACAAGATATACCGGAAGTTGGACTTGAGAATCATCCCTGCCTTGTGGTGTCTCTATTTCCTCACTTCGTTTGGGTCCAGTTGCTATGGTTTGACGCTTACCATGAACTTTGAGGCGGGCCACTCTTTGGCCCAATCCTTGAACCTTACCTCCAAGAACACGTCCACGGCGCTGGCCCTCTACTATGTGGGCTACATTATATTTGATGTGCCCATGAACTTGGTCATGACCAAGGTCAGCCCTCAATCCTGGCTTGCGAGAATTGTCATCACTGTTGGTCTTGTCTATACGTGTTACCATGTATTGCACAACGCTGCAGGCCTTATCGCGGTGCGGTTTATTAGTGGTATGGTTGGTGCTGGTACGTGGCCCGGGATGAGTTACTACATTTCACTCTGGTACCCCAACGAGAGACTGACGCGGAGAATCGGGTACTACTTTACGGCAGCACAAATCTCGGCGGCGGTGGCGGGGTTGGTGAGCGCCGGGTTCCAAAAGATGGATGGCATTAGAGGATACTATGGGTGGCAATGGATGTACTTGGTGTACGGCGTGATCACCATTGCTGTTGGGATCTCCTTGTTGTGGTGGTTGCCAGACCGGCCATTCAAGTTGGGAAAGGACTCTACCAACACGTTTATGAAGTTTTACAACCGGTACTTTACCCCTCCCCACCCATTGCACGAGGGCGAGATTGAAGTGCATCGCAAGGATTTGGAACACCGGTACCAGATGTTGAAGTGGTCGTGGAGGGACGTGGTGGCAATCATGACCGACTTGCGGGTGTGGCCCATCATCATCATGTACTTTGGTGTCGTTGGCACTGGGTTTGGCTTGGCGGTGTTTGGCTCCACCATCATCCACACCAACAACCCGTCGTTGTCGTCCATCAACGTGTCGTTGTTGTATGCGCCAATCTGGTTGTTTGACTTGGCGGGGATCTTGATCATCACCCCCTTTGCCGACAGGTACAAGCGGTTCCGCGCTGCCATCTTTAGTGGCGCGTGCTTAATCATCATCACCGGTATGCTTGTCACCACGTTTGCCCACGGGTCGTGGAGCAAGTATGGCGGATTGTTGATTGCTGGGTTTGGTCTCGGCCCCACTGTTCCCATTTGCATGTCGTGGTCGGCCGAGCTCTTCCAGCCACGGTACGGTGACGTGGGCACCGCTGTGAGCGCGGCATTGGTGAGTGGGTTGGGCAACTTGGGGTCGGTCACTGCTACTTATGCATTGTACTCTGGTTGGCCCGCCGACAAGGCCCGGTTGTACAAGTACTCAAACATGATGTTGGTGCTTATGTTGGGAGTCAGTATTGTGGCCTCTGGGGTGTGCCACTTGATCAAGGACAAGGTGAGGCAGCAGCAGCCAAAACAGCGGGATTAGCGCTGGAGTATGAAAAAAGAGGGAAATGTGGCATCCCCCCGCAAGCGGATTTATGTTTGCGCCTTGCGCCCAAGAGATGTTTTTTACGTAGGCTCTTTGGGGGCCTGGGCTTCCAAGAAAGTCCCAATGCTCCCAATGCTCCCAATGCTCCCAATGCTCCTCACTCTCAAGCTCTAGTTTCCAGGGCTCCTGGCCCAGATAGTTTAATTTCATAAGAATAATTACATTGTACCGTGTGGGGTGTGAGTAATGGGTGAGCAAATGTATATTATTGCTGTTGCTCAAACGTTGTCACCACAGTTGTATCGAGTATACGTTTCCTCCCGAAAGTGTAGCCCGGCCGGGAAGGTCACCGGAAGCGTCGCATCGATTCTTGTAGCAACCTAAACTACCCGGCTGAATCAATACCCAAGTGGCGCTACTGGGGTGGAAAAGCAAGGGGGGGGAGGTGGTGTTTCATCATCGCCAAACTCTGGCTGTGAATTTTTTATTTTATTTTTATTTTTTCTGTTTCCCTCCCAAGTCACAAAGACTAAATTCCGCGTGGCACACTTCCGGCGGGTAAGGACCCACCCAACACACAACAAAGGGGGAAAATCGCTCAAACGGCACAGCTAAATTATACACAATAACAACTGCACACACAGAGAGGGAATGACTCTACTTTTCTTCTCACCTCCTTGCTGGAACTAGCCTATGGGGTGGATGTTAAACTGTATGGTTGGTGCTCGACCCCCCCCCCCCCCCCTCCAATGGGTGCAAAAATGTTGAAAAAAAAAAAAGTAGGCGCTTGGACATACCCACAGGAATGACGATGGGGCAACACACACGTTTTGTGGACCATTGAAATGCATGTCACACTCGCTAGCCACAAACCGACGATCCTCCAGTCCAGCTGCTGTAATGCAGCAAGGGTTGCCGTATTCACACAAACTAGAGCTGAGCAAAACGGGAGAAAAATAAACGGTGGGCGGCTAAGAAAAACAAATGATTGTTGCCCCCCCTCCCTTTTTCTTCATCTTTCTCCTTCTCTTCATCTTCCACCACCACCTCCTCCTATACCAGTGTGGCCGGCATTGGCTACAATGGGAAAGGTTCCCTTTTTTCACCGTATCTCCAATTACAATAAGCGTTTCATTGCAACGGGAAAGGGAGAGAAGCGAGGGTCTTGTTTGCCAGGGAAAGGGGTGAGGGGAAAACGGTGGAGTGTTGGGTTTGCTCCATTTTGTGGTTCATTTAGCCTAATCCAAACACAAATGCAGAATCCCACCACGCCTGCCCAAATAGTTTAAATCAACGGGTAACAAATAATTTCCAATTTTTTATTTTCTTAATAATAACTAATCAAGAATGGTATAAATGTCAGAGCTACGGCCCCGCGTGCAACGTATAGTGTGTTCCCTTTTTCTTGGTTCTTTCTTTCTTCCTTTCTTTCTTTCTTTCTTCTTCTTCTTCTTCTTATTAGTACCCATTTTGCAACTCCGTTTATGACCACTTCCAAGATTAAAGCCGCTGTCATCTCCGGCTCGCTCGAGCCCAACCAATTGGCACAAGTCAAGGATATCCTGTTGCCGCCCATCAAGGACACCCAGCTCCTCATCAAGTCCAAGGCGTTTGCCGCCAACCCCACCGACTGGAAACACATTGTCTACCAATTGGGAAAGCCCGGCGACATTATTGGAACCGACGTTAGTGGAGTCGTTGAGCAAGTTGGCGCCAGCGTCAAGGGGTTTGCCGTCGGCGACCATGTGAGCTCCTTTATCCACGGAAACACCTCTCCCACCGAGGGTGCCTTTGGCGAGTACGCCATTGTCAACCCAACCGTGACGGTAAAGTACCCCCGGGGGTTGGCCAACAAGCCCCTGGTGAAGGCGGCGCCCATTGACTCGTTTGAAGGCGCAGCCAGTGTCACTTTGGGATTGGTCACCATTGGCATTTCGTTTTCCCACTTTTTAAAGCTCAAAAAGAGCAGCAGCAGCCGCAGCAGTGACGGCGGCGGTAGCGATGCCATCTTGATCTGGGGCGGTGCCACCGCCACTGGCGTGTTGGCCATCCAGATTGCCAAGCTTGTGTATGGCTTGACTGTCATCACCACCGCCTCGCCCAAGAACAATGCCTTTTTGAAATCTTTGGGGGCAGACCACGTCTTTGACTATAGCAACACCGGTGTGGTGGATCAGATAAAGGAGGCTGGTGAGGGCAAGATCAAGTATGCCCTCGACACCGTTGCCTCGCCCGAGACGTTCCAGCTGGTTTACGATGCCACCGAGGGTGCGCCCGAGGTGTTTTTGGACAATTTGTTGGGAGTCGATGGTGGCTCCATCAAGACCAAGCCGGAAAGAGTAGCCCACTACGGCTCGACCTTGGCCTATGTTTCCATTGAGAAGGAGGTCAACATTGGCGCCGTGTACAAACAAACGCCCGAGTTGTTGGCAGACTTTACCCAATGGTGGCAAACCGTGTTGCCCACGTTTATCGATGATCTCAAGCACTCAAACTTGCGGATTTTGGAGCCGGGTTTGGAGAGCGCCAACGAGGCCTTGGAGTTGTTGAGAAACGACAAGGTTTCGGGAGAAAAGGTTGTGTTTACCGTATAGGCTGTATATGTATATGTATAATTGTATTTGGGATCTCCTACAAGTTGGTGCCTCTCTTGTAGAAGGCGGGGGGCGGGGGCGCTGGGCGCCTGCTACAAGAGTTTGTTGGATTGTCTAATAAGGTCTAACCCACACTATGTACATTATTTTGCCGACTCCACAATGTCGTCACATTTTTGGCACAACCTTTCCTCCTCCACCGCGGTGTACTTCCAACACCGAGGACACTTGCAGTCCTTTGAGAGGTCAACAACAATGCTCACCTTCTCGCCCAGAATCTCGGCCCCGCGGTCATCCACAGCGGCGCCCGTCACCGTCACCCTAGAGACCAAAAACAAGTCATCGAGGTACGACTCGTTTCGCTGCAAAAAGCGGAAAATGTTGGAGTCTGGGTGGGCCGTGATTCTCACCACAAGCTCTAGCCGGTTGCTAAACAACTTTTCCTGTCTCTTTGTTTCAATAATCTTGAACAACTCGTCGCGCATGGTAAAGAACTCGTCAAAGCTCTTGGCCAATGCATCATCCTTGTATATTTCCGGAACCCGGAAAAAGTCCCACCCGGCGGTTTTAAACGGAGAGTCCACCCCATCGCCCAAGTGCGGGGCAATGGTATTGGTGTATTCGCGCCAAACCTCCTGGGTCAAAAGCGGTTGGATTGGCGCCAAGATCCCCACATATGTCTTGAGAATCTCGTGCAACACTGTCTGGATGGCCCGTCGCCGCCACGAACTCTCGGCGTCGGTGTAGAGACAGTCCTTGCTCACATCAAAGTACACGGCACTAAGGGTCGAGTTTACGTGGGTGTTGATGGCACCAACGACGCGCGAAAAGTTGTACAGGGAATACGACTCCACGCAGGATTTCTGCAACTCAAACAACGTGTGGAGGATATACCGGTCCAAGTCGCTCAACCGCTCATGCTGCTCCTGTACCTGGCGGGGGTAAAAGCCTTTCAAGTTGCCGAGCAAAAACTTGAATGTCACCCGGTACTTTCTTCCCATATCCGACACCCGGTTCAACACCTCGGGGCTGAAACTGACATCTTGCTTGTAGTTGGAAGACGCCGCCCAGAGCCTCAACCCATCGGTTCCCAAGTACGGGGTTTTGGGCTTTTTGCACCCCTCCATCGCGTCAAGGGGCGAAAAGACATTGCCCAACGACTTGGACATCTTTTGGCCCTTGCCGTCGGTGACAAAGCCGTGGGTGATGACCGTCTTGAACGGCGCCACCGACTTAAAGTCCCCGCCATTGACCCCGGAGTAGATGATCTTGTTGAGCAACGACGACTGGAACCAGCCCCGGTGCTGGTCGCTGCCCTCGAGGTACACGTCAGCAAGCGGCTCCCCCATCTCGGAAACCTCACACTCTTCAATGGTGGAGCGGAGTGTGCTCCACGACGTGCCGGAATCAAACCACACGTCCATGGTATCTTTGCCCTTGTAGTACTCGTTGCCGTTCATACCTTGTGGTAACCACCTGCAGGCATTTTCCTCGGGGACAAACCACTCATCGGTGCCCAACACATTCATCTTTTCAATAATGTAATCAACCACATCCAAATCCATCACCGGCTCGTGGTTATGTTTGTTGTAGACAATCGGCAACGGCACCCCCCAAACACGCTGTCTCGAGATGCACCACTCTGATCGGTTCTCAACAAAGGAGCCGAGCCGATTGGCGCCCCTCTCCGGGTGGAAATGCACCTTCAGCAACGCCTCCGACGCATACGGCTTGATCTTTTCGACATTGACAAACCACTGTGGCGTGGCGCGCTGGATAACGGGGGTCTTTGACCTCCAGTCGTACGGGTAGGAATGGATAAACTTTTTATCCAAATAAAAGAGCATATTGTGCTGCTCAAGGATTGCGATGCACTTCATGTTGGTCTTTGGCTCGGTGACTTTGGCCTTCCCCAACGATTGAAACCCGGGCGCCAAAGCAGCGGTGATGTACCTGCCGTGAGAATCAACGGCCGAGTCAATGGTCAAGCCGTGCTTTTTGGCAACCAAGTAGTCTTCGCGGCCATGGGCGGGCGCATTGTGCACAAGACCCGTCCCGGCGGTTTCCACCACATGGTCGCCATGAAACACTCGTCTTGTGGTGGAGTCTTGTTGCGACGCTGGTGTGTGGTACTCCACACCAACTAGGACTGATCCGGGGATCTCAATGCCGGTTGGCGTATACTCTCCCAACTTTAGCACCTGGTCCACCAACGCCTTGGCCACCACAAACGAGGCTGTTTTCTCCTTGTTTTCAACCAAGGTGTAGGTTATCTTTTCATTCACGCAGATGGCCTTGTTTGCCGGGATTGTCCAGGGGGTCGAGGTCCAAATCAACAACTGGATATTGTCTGCTGTGGTGGTGCCGCTGGTGGTGTTGCTGCCGCTGGTGGCAGCAGCTTTACCCCTCACATACTCCTGCAACTTTCCTTCAACAACGGGAAACGCGACGTAAATGGCAATCGACCTGTGGCTCTCATTGTACTCCAACTCGGCTTCGGCGAGTGCCGTCTGGGTTTCGCACCCCCACCACACGGGCTTCAACTGCTGCGACAACAACCCATTCTCCACCAACTTGCGAAACACCTTCAACTGATTAATTTCGTACGCGTGGTCCATGGTGATGTACGGGTTGTTCCAGTCAGCCATGATGGCATAGTCCCGAAACTGCTCCTTTTGTCGCGCAATCATGGTGTTGGCCCAGTCCCGACACGCTTGTCTAATCTCAACTGGAGTTGTGAGCTTCCCGCCAGTAGACTCCTCAACCTTGATCTCAATGGGGAGGCCGTGGCAATCCCACCCGGGCTGGTACCGCACGAGCTTGTTGTTGTAAAGGAGCTGGAACCGGTTGATTATATCCTTGGTGATCTTGTTCAACGCGTGGCCCAAGTGCAAGTCGCCGTTGGCATAGGGGGGACCGTCGTGGAGGGTGAATTCTGGCTTGGAGGCATGGTGTTGTCGTTGCCACGAGTAGAGGTCTTGTGACGATTTCTGGATCAACTCGTCTCGGGCGGCGCCTTTGGGGATCTTGGGCAGAAACTCGGTCTTGGGAAGTAGTAGGGTCTCGCTGTAGTTGGCCCGTGCAGCAAAGGAGCTGCTCATCCATCGCACCCTGGATCTAACTCGTAGCATGGTGTGTGTGTGTTTGTTTTTTTTTTGGCAGCCTGCTTGTATGTACTTGGTTCTGTTCTCGAGCTCCTCCTGCTGCTCCTGCTCCTGCTCCTCCAAAAAATTTTCATATTCATCTAGCGTGGTCGTGTGTTGCGCATTTTCCACGACAGACAACCCAAACTTTGAATAAATAATCATTCAACTATATATAAGTGGATTATATATATACATAAATAAATAAGATAAATACACAATGATGCTGTGGTGGGTGGGGTAGGTTGGGGTTGTTGTGACTAAAGGTCAATATAAAAAAAAGGGAGTGGGAGTGGGGGGAGGAAGTTCGTAAATCTTTGGAGAGGGGCCCGCTTAGTTACCGCTCTTGATGTTCTTGACCAATTCAATGTACTTTTCGGTGGAGAAGGACTTTGGTCTTTCAATTGGCAAGCCAAGGCCTCTGTCCAAAATCAATTGTGGCAAGACACCAAAGGCTCTCGAGACACCAAACAACACAGTGTAAAAGGATTCCTCGGTCAAGCCATAGTATTGCAACAAGACACCCGAGTGAGAGTCCACATTTGGCCATGGGTTCTTGGTCTTGCCGTGCTTGGTCAAAACGCCTGGGGCAACTTCGTAAATGTTGGAAACCAACTTGAACAATTCGTCGTTTGGCATGTGCTTCAAGGCAAACTCTCTTTGAGCAGTATATCTTGGGTCAGTCTTTCTCAAGACAGCGTGGCCATAGCCAGGAACAACTCTGCCGGCATTCAAAGTGTCCCACAAGTACTTTTCAATAGCCTCCTTCGAGTGGTCGCCCTTCAACTCGTCTCTCAACTTGAACAACCATTCCAAAACCTCCTGGTTGGCTCTTCCGTGCAATGGGCCAGCCAAACCATTCAAGCCGGCAGCAAGCGACAAAAATGGAGAGGACAAGGCAGAGCCCACCAAGTGGGTGGTGTGGGCAGAAACGTTACCACCCTCGTGGTCAGAGTGAATGGTCAAGTACAATCTCATCAACTCAACAAACTCGGGGTTGCCGCCAAAGCCCAACAAGTTGGACAAGTTGGCACCATAGTCCAACTTGGGGTCAATGGCGGCTGGCAACTTGCCGTCGTGGAAAACATTTCTGTAAATCTTGGCGGCAATGGTTGGCAATTTGGCCAACAATTCAATAGAGTCCTCATAAGTGTGCTTCCAGTACTCAGACTTGTGGACACCCTGGGCATAAGCCTTGGCAAATTGCGACTCCGACTCCAAAGCAGTAACGGCAATGGAAAACTGAGCCATTGGGTGCAAGTGCGAAGGAGAACGGTCAATCAATTCCTCCACGTGCTTGGGCAATTGCGATCTAGCAGCCAATTCCTCGGAAAAAGCCTTGGTTTGGGACGCAGTTGGGACCTCGCCCGTCAACAACAACCAAAAGAGAGCTTCTGGCAATGGCTCTTCGCCACCGGGGCCCTTGGGCAATTCCTTTTGAATGTCAGGAATGGTTCTGCCTCTGAAACGGATACCTTCAATGGGGTCCAACACCGAACCTTCCCACACCAAGCCCTTGATACCTCTCATACCACCATAAGCCTGTTCCAAAAGAACCTCGCCAATAACGGTTTTGCCGTATTCCTTCTTCAATTGCTTGACTTCCTCAGCCTTTTCGGGCAAGATTTCAGCCAATCTTTCCTTCAAGGTAGGTTCGGCAGTGGCATAGGTTCTGACCGAGGTTGCGAAACTCTTGGCCAACTTGGAAGAGCGTTGAAAGGATCTTATAGCAGACATTTGGGGGGAAAAGTAGTATAATGTATATATGCTGGGTAAGAAAAGGAAAACAGGGAGGAAAACAAAAGAGGGAAAGGAAGAGGGGGGGAAGAAAGAAAAAAAAATTGAGTAAGAGGCCGGGGTGTGTGTATTTATACTGGAGAATACAACCCGCTGGTCTCTTTGGCCTTTCTCTTTGTCCTTTCTCCTTTTTCCCTGCAAAATTTTCTCCCTCTGATTTTTTTTTTTTCTTTCTTTTCTTTTCTCACAGGCCAAACGGCACAAAGGGGAAAGACAAACAAATAAAATTGCCCCGGTGGCCAATTACAGCGCGGCATTTGCATCCACGCTGCAACACTTGGGGGAGGAGGTTGTCGGCACGGTGGTATTGCATCATAGGCGACGAATCGGGCCCAAAAAAAAGAACATTATCCTCGGACTTTTACTTACGAGAAAATTAGCTTGCTGAGAAATGGCTCATGCAACAAGAAAACGAAAAAGAACTAACCGAGTACCCGCAGTGACACCGTTTACCAACCACCAACCACCAACCACCATCAACCAACAACCATCACCAACACGGGTCTTTTTCTTTCTTTTCCCACCGCCATCTCCTATCGTGGGGCAAAAGAGTTTCCCCCAGTGGATGATTTCGCATTTTTCTTGTATTTTTTTTCCCCGGAAATTGGGCAGTGCACGCACTGTGGGTGCGGGTCGTGTGTGTGGGGGGGGAGGAAAGTGGAAGTAGAAGATCAGCCACAACAGCCAATCAGATTACACCATCGTAAGTGTTTTTACCTTTTATGCTCTCTCCCTTGTTCGGACCTGCAAAGTGCTATTCTCCGGAAAATGCCCATGCCTCTCATTGGGCGTGACAAAGGCAGAGACCTCGGTGTGCGCGCGATTCATTTCTCCCACACCTTTGGCTTTGTTTCCCACGCCATTGCCTGGTTCCAGTTTCCTCGTTTCATTCAAAAGCAATTGGATGCACCAACCCCAGAGTATCGTCCCAGTTGGCAACAACAAGACGCTCCCCAGTTTCCTCTCCATCTCGGAACCGTTTGTTTTTCTTTTTCTTGGCCACAACCCCACTCGGGTATCTCATATTCCTTCCTCTCCCTCTTTTCCTCTTTTTCTCCTTTCCTCAATTACCACCTCCCCTTTACTTCCCTTTCCTCCTTTCCTCCTTTACTTCCCTTTCCTTTCCTCCTCCCCTTTCCTCCTTTCCACCTTTCTTTTCCTTTCCTTTCTGCGTATCTGTGTTTGTGCTTGTTTTCGCGTTATTTGTGGGGGTGGGGCAGATTGCCTATAATCACCTGTCTCGGTCTGGGCCAATATTTATTGGCGCACAACAATACCGTACTCCGGCTCGGCACACCAAAATTGCTTGGTATTTGTCGCGCCGAAACAAGCATCACTGGTTACGCACCCCCCGTGAGGTTTACAAATACGTGTATGTGCACGTTTCGGACTTTGCCAAAAACAATCCCCAATCCCTAATCGTCAAACTTTAATAAACCTTTCGATTCCTATCCCCCGGGAATGGAGTGGGGTGGAGTGGGGTGGAGTGGAGTGGGGCGTGTATGGTATGGTATGGTATGCCGCTGCTAAGCCACCCCCAGTCGCTCGCTAGACCCCCTGCCGCGGGTATAATCACCAGGGCGGGTGGTTTTTGGTTCTTTTTTACAACCCCCGGGAGGAGGTGGTTTTCTTTTCTTTAATTATTGGGGCTGCATTGTGCTCCACTTCCGGGTAACCCCCACGACCGTCTCTCTCTCTCTCTGGCTCCTTCTCCAGCAGAAATTTTTTATTTTCCTTTTCCATTTACAACCATCCCCCTCCATATGCATCAGCATACAGTATAGATCTCTACATCGATCAATACACATACACACACACACACCATACCTAACCGTATTTTTCTCCATGTAGTTTCAACGTTGGGACTATATCTCCGACTGCATGCCATTACGAGGTGTAGTAGGTAAACGAGTCCCACATAGCGAACCATCCAGAGACATCTGCAGAAGGAACATAACTCCTTCTTTTTCTAAAAAGGATCTTTCCATGTTATACATCTCCTTTTGATGATGTCTCATATAAAAACTCTACAATCTTGGGCCCCACCAACTTTTTGCTCTCGTGCTTGGAAAGCATATTGTTGGCAACGAGGCACTTTTGCTTGAATGCGCAGTACTTGCACCGCCCAGTATCCACGGTGGGGACGGGGCTTCTCTTGCCGGTCCAAAATGTGCTTGCCTGCAGGGTGTATTTTGCAACGAGCTGGGGGTTGTATGTGTATTGGTTGGCGGCAAACACGGCGCCAGTTTTGGCGTCGCGGTATTCAACCTTGGTGTCGCCGTGAAGAGGAGCGAAAAGGTGGTAAAACTGGCTGGCGCGGGCGGCAAGGTAGCGGAGCGTGGGTGCGTGCTGCCACGCGGTAAACAAGGGGGCGAGCTTGGTGGTGTAGTCAAACCCAGGGTCAAGTTTATTGAGCTGGGCAACCAACGGGAGGAGCACCGACATGTCGTATGGTGGTGGTTGTGAATTCGTCTGCCCTTGCCCCAGTGTCTCTGCATCATACTCGCGAAACCCAATCGCTTGCCCATTTGCTAGCCTGGTGAAGTCATTGTAAAACAAGCCGTGAAACTGGCGCGCAATTTCAAACGTGGCAGCCACGCCCAATGGCTCGTCAATGTCTACCCCCCTCCGCCGGGCATTTTCGAGCAAGCACCGGTATGTGCTATGCTCGTCCTTGGCAAGCACCTCAAACATGTGCTTGTAGTAAAAAGTCTGCACTTTGGCCGCCTCAACCACAGACTCTTGTGGGAGGCGTCGGATCCGTCGTGTTTTTACATCGGTAAATGTGAGCTTCATACTAGAGGCATATTCCTTCACCGTTTGGCTCGCACGTTGAAGGTACAGTTCAAGGTCAAGCGGCTGTTCTTGGTGGCCCCATTGCTGAATCTCCTCAAACATGGAATAATTTTCCCCATTGTTGATATCCTGCAAGTGCAAATGGTCAACTATCCCGCTCACAAGCACCGCGCCCGAGGCGGTGTTTGAAAACTCCCTTTTCTCCAAGTCGAGGTAGCCGTGGAGCAACACCTCCCTCGCCTCGGTACGATTCAACAAGGCAAACAACCGCGATATGATCTGGTCGCTCCACGCAAGCGCAAGCTCGTCCACGCCACTTTTTCCTTTACCAGCTCCAGCTCCATTGTGTGTGGGGTATCCCCCATCAGCATTGCTCACCACCAGGGGGGAGACCACTTCCCGCCGTGCCAACTCCCTCTTTACAAACTCCACCACGCCATCCAAGCCATCCACCTTTTCATGGAGCTCCAACTCCAACTCCATATGCCTCTCCAGCCCCATCCGCATGGCGGGCGTTTGTTGTCCCCGGGGCGACCCGGCAAACACCGAGTAGTACTCGCGCAATTCACACCACGCAAACGTGAGCAATTTCGTCACCGAGAGTCGCGGGTGCTGTACGAGGTCAATGTCGGCATTCACCCGCTGGTAAAACTCCCATGGGCTTTGTTGCCTCATTGGGGCAGTGAGGGGCAAATAAGCCCCCAGGTCCAAGTGCCAGTTGTTGTAGAGTCTTTCGAGCTCGTGGGTGTCGAGCAGAGACAAGGACGATTTCTGGGCGAGTTGGCGGAGAAGCAACTTGATGCGCTCGTCTTCGGCTTGAAAAGAGGGTCTGGCCCCTTTGCTGCTGAATCGTCTGAATATGGGTCGTATATGTCGTGTCATGGAGGATCATATCATGTTGGCGCACAAGGTGGTGGGGATGAATTGGTAATTGGCAGTTGCTGTTTGGTGGAAATTGGTTTTTGGTATTTTTCCTCTCTCTTTTTTACGCGTTGCAAATGTGAGATGCATCACATCACCAGCTACACTTTATACAATGGCATGCTCGTCCAGCGATGTATAATGTGTCCTTGTTTATATATACTTTTTATATAAAATGCACACCTACATTCAATGTATTCCCCGCTTCATCTTTAAAGAATCCCTCTTTTTCTCGCTGAGACTAATCTGCATGGGCAAATTCACCTTGGAGTTGTCAGCCAATTGTTCGGGGCTCGGGTTGGTGTTGAAGCTGGCAAAGTACTCGGCGTCGCCGCTCAGCGGGGTGGTGGCCGACATGAATGGCGACTCAAGCGCCATCCCCGTGCCATTGTCATTATCATTGCAGTTCCCATTCCCATTCCCATTCAACGCATTCAATGTCTGTGCCTGGATATTGGCCATGTCGGTGTTTATGTTCAACGCGTGGGGAAAGTTGCCCCTCGAGCTCGATCTCGACCGTTGGAGGAAATTGAAATCCTCAATGTCGTAGGTGGGAGCTGCATGCTGGATGATATTCGTCGTTGTGCCTCTTGTGGTTGCCATTGCCGTTCCTGCTGCCACAGTCGCAGTCGCTGTCGCTGTCGCTGCAGCCGCGGCGGCAGCAGCGGCTGCCCCTGATACTGCTGGTGTACTGTTGCTACTTGTCGTGCTTGAAAAGGAGTTCTTGTGTGATGTTGGCGGGGTGATGTGGTACTCCATCATCATCGAGTTCAACTGTCCATTAGGGTTGGTGTTGAGGTTGTTGTTCAAGTTGAGGTTGGGGTTCAAGTTGAGCGACCGGTTAATGAGACTTTGCGGCACATAGTCCTGCATCGACTGAAGCGAGTCTGTCGACACGTTAAAGTTTTGCTCGTGGTGGGGACGCAAGGTGTTGATGTTGCCCACATGCAACCAATTGTTTGAATTGTTGCGCGTCAACGACTGCTTGCGCAAATTCACCGACGAGGACCGCGACCTTGCGGAGCCGGCATTGGAGCTGGTGGTGCTGTTGCTGCAGCCGTTGTTGTTGTTGTTGTTATTATAGTTTGTCACATTCATTTCGTTCAACGACAAGTTTGAAATCGACGATTGTCTCACCCCTGAAACCTGCACAGTGGTAAAGTCGGGCACCTTGGCGTGGCTATTGTTGGTGTGGCACAACTCGAGCAACCTCTTTCGAATCAACAGCAAAATCACCGGCTGGTGCTCGTGGCTGGCCAAGCACTCCCGGTTGATGGTGCTCTGGTGGTCGTACAATGGCGGGTTGGCGCCGTTAATCAGGCGGATCAAGCTCGACATTGTCTCGTTGGCCACGCGTCCAACCAATCCACTGGGGGGGATGGTGCCCAGAAATGGCGTCGTGGTGGGGAGCGACAAGATATGGGAGTAGACCGACATCAAGAGCTGGTCAAACTGGGCCGTGAAAAAAATTGTGTATGTGCGCTTGCTCGAAAAGCTGCTTGGCTCGTCAATGTCGGTCAAAATGTCATCAGATTCAGAGTAAGACGCGTTGGTGTACACCTGGTGGGGTACGGGTATTGGCCGCTGAATTTGCTGCTGCTGCTGCTGCTGCTGTTGCGGGTGCTGTGCTGGTGTTGCAGTTGCAGTTGCAGTTGCCGCGACTGCCGGAATTTGTTGCTGCTGCTGCTGCTGCTGCTGCTGCGGTGCCTCTAGGGGCGTTTTCAAGGTTTGGTCTATAGGAGTATAGGGAGGGTGAGGCAAGGTGGCGGTTGGGCCAAAGTCCAACTTGGTGTGGTTGAGGTTGAGACTGAGGTTGAAATTCTTGTTGATCATGGCAAACAACTGTTTCGAAAAAGACGCGTGGAAGGGAATGTGTCTATGGAGTGCGTGTGGCAGTGCGTGTGGCAGTGGGTCTGGCGTCTTGAAAAGTCTATCCGCCTGTTGCTAAAGGGGAAGGGAAGGGAAAAGGGTGGTTGGTGAGGTTTCCTTTGGTTCTGTTCTTCTTGCCAGGCAGAATATTCCTTCGAGGGGGGGTTGAGGGGGGGAGGAGGAGGGGTGGAGAGAAGAAGGTGCGATATTGTATCCTATTTACACTCTTTCTTTTTTTTTTCTGCTCCTCTGTTTCGCTTCTTTGTTTGGCCGATCCTTTTTTTTCTGCTCCTTTCCCTTCCCTTCCCTCCTTCCCTTCTTCCCTCTCAGTTGCTCTGCTTTCTTTTGCTCTTTCTCCTTTTCCCCTTTCCCGCCCCCCCCCCATTGTGTCGACCTTTTTTTACAAGGGGCGAAACTAAA
>JAKTZW010000531.1:0-15602 GCA_030579015.1 Zhuliangozyma blackwelliae | reverse complement strand
TCTCATTCCTCCCTTGCTTGTTCTTCTTGCCCTTGTTTTGGGTCCTTTCTCCCATCATCTTGCGTTTGCCGCTTGCTCAATCCCCCCCTCTCTTCCATATTGTGTAACAATTTTATTCTCATGTGTCTAATGGATATAAATCTCTCTCTATGACGTCACCCCCCAAACAAAGCCAATGCCAAACGTGTTAAAAAAAAGGAAAGAAAAACAAAAAAAGAAACAGCAACTAGTTCTGGCCCAACTCGTACAAATCACCCAACTTGGTAGCATAGTACGTGGGCGCAACCGAGTCTTGCAATGCCAACACATTGGCCTCGGTCTCGATACCCGTCAACACCAACAACGTGTCCAACCCGCCGTCTCTTCCAAACTTCATATCGGTATTCAACCGGTCGCCAACCATAAGACCCCGCGATGGCCGCGCTTTCAAGTCGGGGTTGTCGGCCTTGATCGAGTTCATCATCGACTGGTTGGGCTTGCCGCAAATGGCATCCGGCTGGCGGCCACTGGCATAGGCGACACTTTCAATGATGGACCCGGCGCCAATCAAGAGCTTTCCCTTGGAGGGAAACGTCGAGTCAATGTTGGTGGCAATAAACGGCAACGACTTGTTGTCCTTCAACAAGTACTGCATCGTGATTGAGAGCTTCAAGTAGTTCATGTTGAAAGTCAACCCACAGCAAACGGCGCCCACGTCAGGGTCCAAGTTCTCCAAGTAAGGAGAGTTGGGGTCAAACCTGACCCCCTCGGCAACGAGGCTCGGATCGGTGCCGCCCACCGTGGTGTACCCCAACTCGTGCAACTCCTTCTCGATCCCCTCCTCGCCCAACACCCACACCTTTTTGTCCTTGGGCAACTGCAAGATCTTGTCAATGTACACGGCCGAGGCGTACGATGACCCAAACACCTCGTCCTTGGTGATTCCCCGGATGCCCATCTTGGAGAACTTGTGCAAATAGTCGTCGCGCGACTTGGTCGAGTTGTTGGTGACAAACAACACCGTCTTGTGCTGATCCTTCAACAATTGCAACGTCTCGGCAACGTGGGGCAAAAGATGGTCACCCAACCAAATGACGCCATCGCAGTCGAATAAAAAGTAGTCGTACGCATCAATCAAGGCCTGTGCTTGCTCCTTCGTGGTGATTTTGGTGGCCATGGCAGTTGGTGGTGGAAGTTTCCACCCTCTACTTTTTTTTTTATTCTATTTTATTTTATTTCCTCTGGTGGGAAACTGGTCCCCTCTTTTCCGAACGATGAACGGTAAAGCGCGAAGTTAGTGCAAGGGAACAAAACAAAACAACACACACACAGAGAGGCGGGGAGGCAGCTTTGTCGCAAATATCTCAACTTATCCTATACAGTCATAGTGAGCACCCCCACCTTGGGAAGGGGGGGTGGGAGTAGCTCACAGCCACAGCGGGGCCATCGCCCTGTGTCCAAATTTTCTTTTCTTTCCTCTCTCCCTCCTTACACCACTGTCCACGTTCCCATAAATGAATATGCAGCTCCTGCCACCTACCACCTGCCACCTGGCACCTGCCACGCACAACATTCCAATCTCAGGTGTTCTTAGGGTCAATACCGGCAGTGTACCTTGGGAAACGGAACTTGGACTTGTCGTTGTAAATCTCCTCGTCAAACTTGGCCCGTGTCTCAGGATCCATGGATTCCCTAACCAAGTCTTGTCTCGCCTTTTCACTGAAATACCTTCTGGCTATGTTTCTATCGTTCTCAGCCAACAATATGGGCTCCAAGTGGAAACGTGCCCAGTTTGTCTCCCTGGCCAACTCACGTTGTTCATCAACACTTTGGTACAACCTGTAAAACCCAAAGCTCATTATTCCCACTATACCCCAGAAATAAATCGATGGCCTAAAACCTCTAGTAGGAAGGTTTCTCTTCCATTGCACTGGGTCGTATCCTCCAATTGGTGGTAAATCTTGCATCCTTTCCTTGACGTCGATGGTGTTCTGGTCCTCTTTTTCTTTTTTTTTTTTTTTTTTTCTGCCCAGTCTTTGTTTCAGCTTCATCCCTATTGGTGAGAGAAATTTTACTTTATTCACACGACTGTGCTGCTGCTGCTGCTGCTGCTATAGAGTGTTGCGAAATATATCAATGCACATTATTCATATACATTCAAGTTACAGCGCCAACTACTTGATGTCGAAAACAGACTTCAACTTCTTGATCAACAACCAGTCGTCTCTCGACACCGAGTCACGGAATGCCGGGTCTTTCAAGGTGTCAATGGACCTACGCGTGATCAACGAGTACAAGTTGTCCGTCTCGTCAACGTGCCGTCCCCATGTTGGCTGCGCCGACGATGGGTTTTCCAACCGCATGGCCACACCGGCCGACGTTTGCCCCTTCTTGACAATGTCCAAGCCCTTGTGGTTAACCTCCAACGACGTGACCTTGCCCAACACCATAATGTTTGGCTGCTTGGTCTCGGGGTCGGTGCGCACAGCACAGATTGGTGTGCCAATACGCACGGCACCCTCCATCACGTCAACACCAATAATCATGGGGTTTCTCTTGTTGATGATTTGGATCGTCTTCAACACGCATGGGAACACGGCGTACTCCATAAAGTCCTTCCGACGCGTCTCCATCAACTTGGCCTGGTAGGCAGAAAAGGCATCAAACAAGTGGTAGATAATGTCGGCGTTGAAAATCTTGACATTCTGCTCCTCGGCATACTGCTCGGCTTCCTTGTCCACCTTGACATCAAAACACAACATGACCGCCAACTCCGGAGCCTTTTCCAACATTGTTGTGGCCTTCATCACGTCTCTCTTGTAAACCGGGCCCAATCCAATGGACATGACTGGGATCTTCATATCCTTCAAAAAGTCCAACAACGCCTCCAACGACCCCAAAGTCGATGCTTGCACAACAACACCCTTGCCCGACGTGTCGACCGAGTCCAACAACCCGGTCAAGTCGTCCATGACCTCCTCCATCATCTCGTCCTCGTCGTCGTCCTCGCCCACCACGAGCAAACGCGAGCCGGCAACGGCCTTTTCCAAGTCGTTGGCGGCAATCTTGACACCCAAGGCGGCCTTGACCTCCTTGTGGTGGATATACTCCGACTTGATACGCAACTCCCGCGAGGGGGGCGGGGTCAACAAGGCACGAATGTTGGTGGCGATCGGGCCGTTCAAGCCACACAACACGATCCGGTCGCCCTCCTTCAACACACCATTCGACAACACCACATCAATGGTGTACCCGAAACCCTCAACCACCTTGACTTCCAAAATGGTGGCTTCCACCTTGGACAAGTACATCAACTGCTTCGACATTCTCTTTTGCGTCAACTCGAGCAACAACCACAACAAGTCGGGAACACCCTCGCCGGTGACGGCGGAGGTGGGCACAATCGACACGTACTTGGACATGTTCTTGTTCTGGAAATACAACTCCGAGTTCAACCCCTGTTCGGCCAAGGCCAACTTGATCTGGTCGTACCTGTTTTGGAACTCGGTCTGCACCGACTTGGGCTGCTTGGCAAACGAGTCTCTGAACGAGTTGTTGGGGATGGCTTTCCAGTCGTATAGCCTGTCAATCTTGTTCAAGGCAACAATAAAGGGTGCCTTTCTGTCCCGCAACAACCGGATCGACTCGAGCGTCTGCTGCTCCAACCCGTGCATAATGTCAATCACCAAGATGGCAATGTTACACAACGACGAGCCTCGAGAACGCAAGTTTGTAAACGACTCGTGCCCGGGGGTATCGATAATCAACAAGCCAGGAACCTCAAACGTCTGCTTCTCGTACTGGGCCATGACGGCGGTTTTCTGCTTGATGGCGTCGACGGGGAAGTAGGTGGCACCAATCTGCTGCGTGATACCACCGGCCTCGCCGCCCTGGACGTTGGTCTGACGGACCTTGTCCAACAATTTGGTCTTGCCGGTATCGACGTGACCCAAGATACAACAGATGGGGGAACGCAAGTCCTTTTCCGATGGGGTGGCTGTTGCTGCTGGTGCTGCTGTTGCTGGTGCCGCTGCCGCTGCCTTCTTTTGCAGCTCGAGGGATGCGGCCGTTTCTTTTCTTTCTGCCTCCTCCTTGGCTCTGAGCTCTGCCTCTTGCTTGGCTCTGAGCTCCGCCTCTTCCTCCTGCCTTTTCTTCTTTTCCTCCTCTTCTCTAGTTTTGAGTTCAGGGTCGACTTTGTTGTCAACGGTGGATTCTTCTTCTTCCTCTTCTTCCTCTTCTTCCTCTTCTTGTTCCTCCTTCTTGTCATCTTCTAAAGCGGCTTCCCAGTCCTCAGCAACGGGCTCTTCGTCGTCCAACGCCATCTTTTCCCAGTCATCCACCAATGCCTCGTCTTCGGCCTCGGCCTCCTTCTTCTGGCTGTCGGCAACCTTGGCTGCCACCGGCTTTTGCGTAAACGTCTTGGGCTTGTTTGACTTTTTCTTGGTGTAAACCACCTTCTTTGGCTTGTGCGCATCCTCGGGGTGTTCCAACCCGGCAATGGTGATGTTTTCTGATTGCAACAATTGTTCACGGCGACGCTCTTGCAACTTCTTTTCTTCCTTTTGCTTCTTGGTCAACAACTTGCCCTCTGCCTTTAATTGCTCCTTCTTCAATCTGTCCTTCTCCTTCTTGGCAGCCCTGGCAGCTTCCTTCTTGGCTTCTTCTTCTGCAGCGATCCTCTCTTCTTCCAACCTGCGCTGCTCCTCCTCTTCTTCCAAACGACGCTCTTCCTCCTCCAACTGTTTCTTCAATTCCAACTGCTTCTTCAATGCCGCTAAACCTGCAGGGGCCTTCTTTCCCTTCTTTGCTGGTGCTGCCTTGGCCTTTGTCTCAGCAGCAGCAGCAGCAGCAGCAGCAGCAGCAGCAGCAGCAGCAGCAGAAGAGGCTTCTTCCGGCTCGGGAGTAGGTGTGGCCGATGCCGCGGCTGATGCATTCTGCTTGTTGGCTTCCTTGATCTGTTCCTTCTTGGATGCCTGCTGCTCCTTCTTCTTCTGCGCCAACTCCTTCTTTTTCTGCTTCTCGGCTTCCTTCTTCAACTTTTCCTTCTCCTTCTTGGACAAGATCTTGGGACCAACCTTGGATTTGGCCTTTTCGTCTTCCTCCTTTTGGGCCTTCTTTTGCTTGTTCTTACGGATAGAACTCAAAAAGTCGCCCGCAATGTCATCGGCAGATGCATCTTCGGCCCCAGCTGGTGCCGATGCTGGTGCAGCCGATGCGTCGTCGCCGTCTTGTAGCTCAGCCGATGATGGCTCAATTGATGCCTCTGCAGCGTCGCCATTCTCTCCTGTACTCCCAAACTCTTCCGTCTGTGGTTGATCCTGGGCCATCTCTTCATCGTCCCAGAAGTCACCGCCTGATTTACCGCCTTTAGCTCCCTTTTTACCCATGACAACTAATTGTATGCTTTTTCGGTTTAAGGATATATATCTGTTGAAAAATTTTTTGTACAATTTTTTTTTTTTTTTTTTTTTTGGCCCTTCTTCTCCTTCCTCTCCTTCCCACCACCTCACACGAAGAAAAGAAAAAAAAAAAAGTTTTTTTATTCGATTCTTTTGACATCCTACAAATTGTAAACGTCATACTCCATACACAGCCATGACGACAGTTGAAAAGATCAAGGCCATCGAAGATGAGATGGCCAAGACGCAAAAGAACAAGGCCACCTCCTTCCACTTGGGGCAACTCAAGGCCAAGTTGGCCAAGTTGAGACGAGAACTCTTGACCGATGGGGCTTCGGGCGGCGGGGGTGGGGGCATTGGCTTTGACGTTGCCAGAACCGGGGTGGCCACGGTGGGGTTTGTTGGTTTCCCCTCGGTGGGCAAGTCTACTTTGCTTTCCAAGTTGACGGGCACCCACTCCGAGGCGGCAGCGTACGAGTTTACCACCTTGACCACGGTGCCGGGCACGATCAAGTACAAGGGTGCCAAGATCCAGATGTTGGATTTGCCCGGGATCATTGAGGGTGCCAAGGACGGCAAGGGCCGAGGCCGTCAGGTGATTGCGGTTGCGCGGTCGGTCAACTTGTTGTTTTTGGTGTTGGACGTCAACAAGCCGTTGCAGCACAAGCGGATCATTGAGCACGAGTTGGAGGGAATGGGAATAAGGATAAACAAGGAGCCTCCCAACATTGTTATAACCAAGAAGGACAAGGGCGGTGTCAATATCACCAACACCGTTCCGCTAACCCATTTGGACAACGACGAGATCCGAGCCGTGATGTCTGAGTACAAGATCAACTCCGCCAACATTGCGTTCCGGTGCGACGCCACCGTTGACGACTTGATTGACACGATAGAGGCCAAGGCCAGAAAGTATATTCCGGCGATTTACGTGTTGAACAAGATTGACTCGTTTTCCATCGAGGAGTTGAACCTCTTGAGCAAGATCCCCGACGCCATCCCCATCTCCTCCGCCAACGGGTGGAACTTGGACGACTTGCTAGAGTTGATGTGGGAAAAGCTCAAGTTGGTGAGAGTGTACACCAAGCCCAAGGGAAAGTTGCCCGACTTTAATGAGCCGGTGGTGTTGAGAAGCGACCGGTGCACGGTGGAGGACTTTTGCAACTCCATCCACAAGTCGTTGGTGGAAGATTTCAGAAGCGCCTCGGTCTACGGGACATCGGTCAAGCACCAGCCGCAAAACGTCGGTCTCAGCCATCCCTTGGAGGACGAGGATGTGATTACCATTTTGAAAAAGTAGATAGCAAATAGAGAGCGATCACGTGACAATTGAAGAAGAAGAAAGAAAGAAAGAAAAAAAGTAGCATGAAAAATTTTTGAGCTCGAGCTCTTCGTGTTGATGATTTTTTTTTTTTTTTGGGGGGAAAAAAAAAAAAAAAAAAAAAAAAACAGCAGGAAGAAAAGAAAAAAAAAAAATCTTCAGAAAAACCACCTCAACCTGACCACCCACCCCTTTCCTCATCTCTGTTGAACGGGAAACTTCCTGACACTCTTCCGGTCACATCTTGCATTGAAGCACTTGGCTTTTACTTAATTTTTTTTTCCTGGTTGTATCTAGTCGTTGTTCAGAAGCCACTAGCCGAAAAGAAAGTGGAAATCAAAACGAGAATCCCACACAACAAACACATAAATCAACACGACACACACAACAAACACAGCTCATTCACACAGCTCATACACACACAGTTAATATGTCAGTGTTACCAAGCGAAGCCCATGGCGCCTTGTCACAGTTATTGCAGGGCTTGTCTTCGGCAGACAATTTGACGAGATCAAGTGCGGAAAAGTTGCTTGAAGACGAGTGGACAAGCAGACACAACGTGGAAATGCTCTTGGTATTCTTGGCCGAGCAGGCGTGCCAGGGCCCCGACGACACCACCAGAGCGTTTGCCTCGGTGTTGTTTAGACGTCTTGCGATCAAGGCGCCAAAGGAAGTTGCCAGTGTCACCGACAGAACCATTGGGGTGATTAGCGAACCCGTCAAGGCGCAAATCCGGGGCATTTTGTTGAATGGGTTCAAGTCGCCCCAGCCCAATCAGGTGAGGCACAAGCTTTCGGACGCAATCTCCGAGGTGGCCAAGGAGGATGTCTCGCCGCCAGGATCATGGAACGAGCTTATCCCAGCGTTGTTTGAAGCCACCAGCAGCCCCGACGCCAGTTTGCGCGAGTCTGCGTTCCGGGTGTTTTCCTCGTCGCCCGAGTTGATTGACAAGTCGTATATCAATGACGTGTTGCCGATCTACAATGCCGGGTTTGGCGACGAAAACGACGACGTCCGTATTGCCGCTTGTACCGCGTTTGTTGCCTTCTTTAGAGAGCTCCCCAAAAAGACGTGGCAGGCATTGTCGCCGCTCTTGCCCAACTTGTTAAACTCCTTGCCCCGGTTCCTCCAAAACGGACAGGACCAGGCCTTGGCGTCTGTTTTGGAGTCCTTGATTGACTTGGTGGAGTTGGCGCCAAAGATGTTCAAGGACATGTTCCCCACCATCATTGAGTTTTGCGCCGCGGTGTCCAAAAACAAGGACTTGGACTCGTCCACCAGAATGGCGTCGTTGGAGTTGCTCACCACCTTTTCAGAGGTGTCCCCCGCCATGTGCAAGAGGACTGCGTCGTACACCGAGCAAATCGTCTTGATCACCTTGTCGATGTTGACCGAAGTGTGCGTCGATGACGACGATGCTGCCGACTGGAATAACAAGGACGACAGCGACGACGACGACGATGAGCCAGAGTTTGACGCCGCCAGACAGGCATTGGACCGGGTTGCTTTGAGGTTGAATGGCCAGGCCTTGGCCGCTCCCTTGTTCCAGTACTTGCCAGCAATGATCCAGTCCGCCCACTGGAGGGAGCGCCAGGCCGCACTTATGGCACTCTCGTCCGCGGCCGAGGGCTGCTCGGACGTGTTGATGACGGAGATTCCCAAAATTCTTGACATGATCTTGCCCACTTTGAACGACGACCACTCGCGGGTGCAGTATGCGTGCTGCAATGCGTTGGGCCAGATGTCGACCGACTTTGCCGACTTTATCCAAAAAACGTCAGGAGACAGGATCTTGCCAGCGTTGATCTCAAAATTGACCACCAAGTCGGTGTTTAGGGTGCAAGCCCATGCTGCTGCCGCGTTGGTCAACTTTTCCGAAGCCGCCACCAAGGACATTTTGGAGCCATACTTGGACGACTTGTTGAACAACCTCTTGGTGTTGCTCCAGTCTCCCAAAAGGTATGTCCAGGAACAAGTCTTGACCACGATTGCCATCATTGCCGACTCGGCGCAAAAGACATTTATCAAGTACTACGACACGTTGATGCCTCTACTCACCAACGTTTTGAAGACCGACATGGGGGACGAGAACAGGTTGTTGAAGGCAAAGTGCATTGAGTGTTCCACGTTGATTGCTTTGGCGGTTGGCAAGGAGAAGTTTGCCCCGCACTCGCAAGAGTTGATCCAGTTGTTTGGGTACATCCAGGAGACGGCGGTGCAAGACGACGACCCCGTCAAGCAGTACTTGGAGCAGGCGTGGGGACGGGTGTGCAAGATTTTGGGCAAGGACTTTTTGCCGTACATCCCATCGGTTTTGCCGCCATTGTTGGCAGCGGCCAAGGCGTCGCAGGATATCTCGTTGTTGGAGGAAGACGAAGCCGAGGAGTACAACAACAACGAGGAGTGGGACGTCATCAACTTGTCCGGGCGGTGGATTGCGGTGCACACGGCGGCGTTGGACGACAAGGTGGCTGCGATGGACCTTCTCAGGACCTATGCCATCCAGTTGAAGGGAGACTTTTTCCCGTGGGTGAAGGAAATCGTGCAGGACATTGCCATCCCCGGGTTGGATTTCTATTTGCACGACGGCGTGCGGGGGTCTGCCGCCTTGACCTTGGCGTCGTTGTTGCGATGCAGCGTTGCCGCTACCGGCAACAACTCGGCTGAGACGTTGGCCATTTGGTCCAAGACGTGCGACAAGCTCACCGAGGTGCTCACCACCGAGCCGGTGCCTGAGCTACTAGTGGCGTACTACACTGCGTTGGTTGACTCGATCGGCGTTTTGGCGGCGCACTCTGTTTCCGAGCACCAGTTGCAGGCCATTGCCAAGGCGATCAACACCAACATGGTGGAGATTTTCGAGAGAATCAAGGCGCGCGACAGTGACGACGACGAGTACACCGAGGATGTCGAAGAGGATGAAGACGAGTACACCGACGAAGAGTTGTTGGACGAGGTGAACAAGGCGGTGTCTGCGGTGTTCAAGAACGTCAAGGCGGGCTTCATCCCTGCTTTCCAGGTGTTGGCCCCCACCATTTCCTTGTTCATCAACGACGAAAACACCAGCGTTAAGCTTTGCGGCTTGTGTGTCGTGTGCGACGTTTTGGAGCACGGCGGGCCCGACTCGGCTGTTTACAAAGACATGTTTCTCAATGTCGTGGGCCACTCGCTCACGTCGCCGCATGCCGGGATCCGCCAAGCGTGCTCGTATGCCGTGGGCGTGGGCGCGCAGTATGGAGGCGACGTGTACCGCGAGTTTTGCGTTGCGTGCTTGGAGCCCATGTTCAAAATGGCGTCTGTTCCCGATGCAAGGGCGGAGGAAAATGTCCACGCCACCGAAAATGCCGTGGCGGCCATCGCCAAGGTTTGCCACCGGTTCTCCAGCTCCTTGCCCAACGTGAATGCGTTGATAGACCAGTGGATCGGCTTGTTGCCGGTGGTTCAGGACGAGTTGGTTGCCCCATTTGCATACACATTTTTGTGCGAATTGATAGACAGCAGCCACCCTTCAACCAAGACCCAGGTTGCCAAGGTTGTGGATTCGGTGATCCAGGCTTTGGCCCATGCCTCTGTTGGCGGTGCCACTGCCACCAGGCTTGTTGCTTCCACCCGGCAATTGTTAAGCACCCTCCCCCACGAAGAGGCTCTTGCGCTCTTGCAAAAGAACCCCTCCGATATAGATGTTGTTCAAAAGTACTTTTCGTAGTGGTAGCGGTAGTAGTAGTAGTAGTAGTAGGATCAGGTGTATATGCGTGTCTATTTGCTATATATTGGTTATGGTTGTTGTACACTAGAACAACGAATCGCAGAAACAAAAAAAAAAAGTGAAGGAAGGGGTAGAAAGAAGAAGGAAAAAAATTAAAGCATAAACACACACATTCCCGATCCAACACACATCACCAGGATACACAAACATATAAACAAGCACAAACAAGCAAACAAGCAAACAGGCAAACAGGCAAACAGGCAAACAGGCAAACAGGCAAACAGGCAAACAGGCAAACAGGCAAACAGGCAAATACACCCCGATATACAGACAGCCAAAGTTATAAACATCCCCACATGTCCTCGTCGACTGCACCCAACACCCACCGTTTGAGCGGGAAGCGACGCTCCTTAAACACCATTGAGTCCAGCGTGACCCGACTCTTGGTTTCCACCAAACACTTGCTAGAGAGCTTGACGCAGTGGGCACGAAAAGAGGTTGACGACAAGTTTGTTTCTGATGCCTATGTCAAGCTTGGCAACGATTTCAGGGCTGCCACCAAGGCCTTTGCCAACAATGGGATCGATATATCGGATATTGGGAATGTTCCACAAGCGTTGAGGATTATCTTGGAGGCGGCATTGAGCGAGGAGCCGTCGCAGGAGAGCTTGGACCGGTTTCTCCCCAACATAAGAAACATCATTGTCACCCTTTTACAAAACTTGAAAGCGAAGCAAGCAAAGGCAAAGTCAGTATCTTCCGATCTAATGTCTAGAGAGATTGCCACCTCGTCGTTCAGTGAAAGTGCCGCTGGTGGTGGCGGTGGCGGTGGTGGTGCTGGTAGTGGTGCTAGCGCTGCTGGCGCTGGTGGTGGTGGTGCCGCTGCTGCTGCTGCTGCTGGCAGAACTGCTAGTTTTGGTGGTGTCCCTGTTTCTGCCCTGGCTGTCAGGCACCACTCGGTACCTGAGACTGGTTTGCCAGAGAGAAAGCTGAAAAACGATGCATTGACCCAACTCCAAAATGGCGATGCCCTCCAGCGACGGGCGTCGAAACGGTTTAGCGCTTACCAGTATGCCAAGTTGGCAAATTTCAACAGTGCCAGCAATAACCTACCCCGAATCAGCTCCGACGCCACCAACTTTCGCACCTCGATCTTGGCGGAGCAAACTAGGGAGGAGGAGGAGGAAGAAGAAGAAGCAGAAGTAGAAGCAAACGAAACAAAGAACTCGTCCAGCCGCACCCGGCAGGAACCCCCTGAATCCTACTTGCTTTTGAGGATTGGGCGCAGGACGAAACGGGCCAACGTCACGTTTCCGGTGACGTTCGCCTCACTCCGGCTCTTGTTTGTGGAAAAGTTTGCGTACTCGCCCGGGTCAGGCACGTTCCCGGACATTTACGTGTTGGACACCCGCTCTGGCGCCTCTTACGAGCTCGAAGACCACTTTTTGGGCGACGTCAAGTCCGGCACGCTTCTATTGTTGAACGAGCCCGACACGCAGAGCCAAGCGCTTGCGGGGTTGGAGAGCAAAATCGAAGGTTTGGCCAAGAAACTTGAGCTGATGAACACAGACATTGTTCTGCAAGTGAAGGATTCTGTTGCCGCGATTGAGCTCTCGGTGCCGGTCGCGGCGTCTCCAAGCCAAAGGGGCACAGGCGCAAGCACAGGCTCAGGCAGCGGAGAGTCTAGGTCGGTGTCGGTTGACGCTATTGCCAAGACCGAAATCGTCAAGGTTGAACAAGAGTTGAGGGCGGTCAAGAGTTTATACAATGCCTCGTCGGAGCAGTTCAAGCAAGTTCTTTCGTCACTCGCGGCACAGGTGCAGGCATTCCAGGAGAGCGGGCTCGAGTTGTCTCAGGACGCCAACCGGTCGTACATGAGCAAATGCCACTCGAAGCTATCGGACGACTCGGACACGCTACTTACAAAAGTGGACGACTTGCAGGATATGATGGAGGAGTTGCGAAAGGACGTTGCGCATAGGGGTGTGAGAGTCAACGAGAAGCAGTTGAAGCACACATTGAAAGAGATCCAGCAGGCCAAGGTGTCCCTCGAAGAGATGTCAAACTTTATATCAGGAGAGAAGCTGGTGTGGAAAAAGATTTGGGAGGCCGAGCTCGATAAAGTATGTGAAGAGCAGCAGTTTTTCAACTTGCAGACCGACTTGACACAAGATTTGAGCGAGGATATCCGAAGGATTGAGGAGACGTTTGCCCTTATTGAGCAGTGCTCGTTTGAGCAGAGCAGGGGCACGTCCAACAAGAGGAATAAAGTGTTTGCCAGCTTGCATATACCGGAGCCGGGCGAAAGCTTGCACGGCTTGAAAGACGCGGTGTTGGGCGACATTGCGGCCCTCACCCCGAACCACGAAAGCCGCGTGGAGGCCATCGAAAGAGCAGAGAAGTTGAGAGAGAAGGAGAGAGAGCTACTAAACGTTAGCAAGTTCCAAGAGGAGTTGGGCGACTTTGTTGAGGATAGCAAGTTCAAAAAGTCAGGGGGCATTGCCGAGCTTGAGAAGCTGAGAATGCAAAAGGACAGCGAGAACTTGAAGAGCTCCTTTGGAATTGTTTGATTAGCTGTTTATCTTTCTCTCTCTCTCTCTTTCTCTCTCTTTTTTTTCTTTTTCAAAAATACAAAGTATATAACCAATCTAGAATAGGCTGGAACGAGGGATCCGCTCCCAAAGCTCTTGAGATTGTGCGTTGCAACAATCCTAGCACCTCTTCAAGAAGGGACATGGAGTTGACGTTGGCAAAGTTGACGAGCGTGTGGTTGCAAATCTGGTGGAGAAAGTGTATGAATTTGTAGTGGTGGAACGTGTCTGTTTTATTTCCCATGCGCTTGTAGCCCGCCTTGAACGAGTCGAGTATTAGTTGTAGCAACGCCCTGACGTTCAGCAAGACGGCGTCTATGGACCCGTGGGTGTGGTCTAGCAAGTAGTTTTGAAGGCGCTGGTGGTAGCAGTATTTCAAGTACTTTAGCAACCCTTTGAACGACCTGTAGTTGGCGGTGAATAGCGCTGCCTGGGTATAGCCCTTTGTGATTTGCAACGACGGCGTGTGTATATCCAACCCAACAAACGACAACTGCTGCTGCTGCTGTTTCTGTTGATGCTGCTGCTGCTGCTGTTGATGCTGCTGCAGCTGCTGTTGATGCTGCTGCTGCTTCTGTTGATGCTGCTGCTGCTTCTGTTGATGCTGCTGCAGCTGCTGTTCCGCCTGTAGGTTGCTTGTCGTGACTGTTTTCGCTCGATTGACATACGCCCCATAACAGTAAAGGTCCTTGCCATTCACCAAACGTGCGACTTTCTGACAGTCTACAACGTCGGTTGACACAAGCAAAAAGTCGTCAACGAGCCTTATGAACAAGGTCTGGGAGGTAGAGCTGGGGTCCCACAAAAAGCTAAACTTTTCCGCCACCATTGTGCTGTAGATAATGTCGCAAAAGACCCCCAGCAAGGACAAGCCTTGAAACACCCCGCGCTTTCTCAGGTACACGCGGGGCTTTCCGTGTCTGTCATTTATAATGGCTTTGGCATTAAAGATCTGGTCTCGGCACACGGCGATAATGTCCTTTTTAAAAAGCTTTACTGTCTTGGACTTGTCGGTGAAAACGCCCCCCTTGCACTGCGTCGGCTGCTGTTGCGAGTGGAGAATATCAAACTCGGAAGCGAGGTTGGCAACCGTCGACACGGGCTTTTTCAACTTTAGCGACGCGTCCAACGTTGTATACTTTCGGTGGTAGTACGGATAGTTTTCGTCCTCCCCCTCAAACAACAGCTCCACTCTCTGCATCAAGGCACGCTGGTCGATCCGGTCGTACGACTCTTTCATGTCAAACTTGAGGAAATGAAGCGCGGGAATATGGCCACACGACTGCAACAACTGCAGCTTAAAGTCCAGGATTTTGCGGGCAACTTCGTGGGTCGAGTACACGGTTGCTTGGTAGCTGCGATTCGTTTGATGCTGCTGCCGCTCTGTAAGCTTCATGCGTAGAATCTGTCGCACCGGCAGCAAGACGTCGTTGTTGTACATCTTGTACTCAAACGCCTCCTTAGCGAGCGCTTCCTTCGTCATGCGCGAGCCCACAGAGCCAGCCCTCCGCTTGAGTGGTACGCATATCACGCGGAAACCCGAGCGTTTGGGGATTAGCCTCACCTGCCCAAAATTGAAGCGCTCGTTGCCTTCAACTTTCGCGGGGCAGAGGTTTCCAGCAACATACTTTGCCGTCCAGTGGTCAAACAACCGGTTCCACGCCAAGTGGGGAAAGTACAAAAGCTCTGCCAGCTCCATGTTTGACGATTCGGTCACATACCAAAAGGCTCTAACCACCCGCTTCACCACCACGTCAAAAAGCCACGCGAGGTACTGGACAACCAAGGCCTGGCGGTGCTCGAAATCTTGCTTGGAGCTGATCCTTTCGGTCTTGCCTAGCCACAGAAACTCAGACACCCGCACGCCGTCCGCCACGTCGTGCAAATGGTACCGGTCCCTGGGGCCCAGCTTCATAAACTCGGCAATTTTCTTTTTGATGATTCTCTTGTTGTGGGGTCCTCCCCACGCCGCCAACGGCATCAACTTCCCCAACACAATAAAGATGAACCGGAGCACCTTGGCAAGCTCACAAGCATTTTCAATCGGGCTGTCAAAGTCGAGCTTGGAGTGGGCAAGGAGGAGGTTCAGGTAGAGCATATCGTAGCGGCACCGTTTGTCGTTATCGACAATCTGCTGTAGCAACATTTTCAAGTTTCGGAATCGCTTTGATTTCACGCGGTGAAAATCAGGAAACATCCCCTCGGCAAGCTCGTCGATGCTAGCCGGTAGCAAGCGGTAGTTGGCGTACCCCGAGTACCTTGTCCGGTACAACATGTCAAACTTGGAGAGCAGCTGTTTTTGCGGCTGTTTTTGCGGCTGCTTCTGCGGCTGTTTTTGCGGCTGCTTCTGCGGCTGATTCTGCGGCTGCTTTTGCGAGCCGGTAAACACAAAGGAGTCACCAAACAACTGCACCGCTTTTCCCGAGGGTAGTTGAAGCACCCCCTTTGTGTTGAGCACCATGTGCAAGAAGGAACTGGCGCCAAGAAGGCTATAGACCTTCTTCCAGTCCGGCCCACGAAAATGGTTCATGACAAAGCTGCCCCCGGCATTGGCCACCTTGGATAGGAGTGTCGTGTCGGCGGTTGAGCTCTTGTACCCGCTTACC
>JAKTZW010000530.1:0-15636 GCA_030579015.1 Zhuliangozyma blackwelliae | reverse complement strand
CACCCCCACACCATGGTCGAACTTATCAAGTCGATAAAAGCACACACCGACAAGGCATGGTGCGTGAGCTCACACCCGACACTACCCTTGCTAGTCACGGCGTCCACCGACAAGACGTCCAAGATCTACAAATTGTCCAGCGCCTTCCCCTTGATTGCCAACCTCGAGGACACCCACAGGAGATCGGTGCGGTCGGTTGCATTCAAGCCACCTGTGGGCGGCGTTGACTACGCGCTGAATGTCATGGACCTCCCGGCGCTAGCCAGCGGATCGTTTGACTCGACCATCTCGATATGGGGCATCGACGAGCCCGATATCGACGAGGACGACATGGAAGAGGCGGTGCTGCGCCAGGCGGACGTCTTGGCCAACCCCAACAACGAGTGGAGTCTAATGGCGATTATTGAGGGCCACGAGAATGAGATCAAGGCGGTGGACTGGAACTTTTCCGGCCGGTACCTTGCGTCGTGTTCTAGGGACAAGACGGTTTGGATATGGGAAACCGACCCGGAGACGTTGGAGGAGTTTGAATGTGTGAGTGTATTGAATGACCATCTGCAGGATGTGAAGAACGTTCTGTGGCACCCATCGATGAATCTTTTGGCGAGCTCGTCGTACGACGACACGGTGAGAATATACAAACAGGACCCGGACGACGATGACTGGGCGTGTGTGGGTATCTTGAATGGTCATGAAGGGACGGTGTGGTGCTCCAAGTTTGAAGACCCCAAGAGCCCGCTTGCTGTTGCCGACAAGATCAGGTTGGCGTCTGCTAGTGACGATGCCACGGTGCGGATCTGGTCTAGTGCGAGAGAGGGTGCCGAGCAGAGGCCGGGGCTGGAATTGCCTAGCTCAATAAAGCACAATGACGAAATGGTGTGGGAGTTGGAAAGCGTGCTCCCGCAGGCGCACAAATACCCCATCTACTCCGTCGCATGGTCTGCACGCTCGGGGAGGATCGCCAGTGCAGGGTCCGACGGCAGAATCGTGGTTTACGCCGAGAAAGATGGCGGCCGCTGGGAGGTTGAGAGCGTGCACGAGTCGTCGCATGGGGTTTATGAGATCAACTGCATAATCTGGACCACGCTCAATGGGGACGAGATTTTGGTCACCGCTGGCGACGATGGACATATAAACGTTTGGAAACCGTAAATCACTATAGATTCTAGAAAATCAACCCGACTAGTATTATAAACGCCAGAACACCAATGAGGATCATCAAGCAACAGAGCATGCGGCCAGAAGACTTTCTCTGGTACCGCTCCGCCGAACGCAACTCGCTGGATGCTTGTTTGGCGTTGGCGCCATAGCTGAATATGTTGTTTTCAATGCTATCGATTTGAAACTGTTGCTCATTGACAATCGACGACAAGTTGGAAAAGATTTCGTTGATCTCTTGCGTATCCTGTTGTATTTGATGAATCTCTCTCTCGCGTTCTTGGATAAGCAACGTTTGCTGTTCAAGCTCCTCGGCATTAACAGGCTCATATGTGATTTGCACTTGCTGCTGAATCTGTTGCAGCAGCAGCAGCAGCAGTTGCAGTTGCTCTACCTGAAGATGCGAGCTCTCCCTCCCTCCATGGTCGGGTACTTGGCGCGATTGCCGGGATTCAAAGCGCTTTTGATAGCTTTTAAAGTTGCCCAAACTGTCCTTGATCAACTTTATCTGGATACTTTCCTTTTGTTTCAAAATACTAACAATCTCCACATCCTCGTGTCCGTCCGCCGCCGACTTTATAACGCCATTCAACTGCTTGACAAAGTCGTTGAGCCTCTTGAAGCTCTCGGTGGTCTTTTTAAACTGTGAGCTCAACCGACCAGCTAGCTCGATATCGTTTGTCGATTCGTACTCGACCAAATCTTGCTTGATGGCGGCAAGCAGGTCCTTATTGATGTGATGTAGCTGGTTGTCGATGCTGGTGGAGAGGGTGTCAAATTCGGGGTAGTCCTTGTACCGGTGCGACTGGTTTGTCGCAGTTCTTTCCAAGTCTTCGTCAAAGGGGTTATTAAACGACATGGTTGTGGTTGTGGTTGTGGTTGTGGTTGTGGTTGTGGTGGTGCTTGTGGCGGCGTACTCAGTCACTTTTCTAAAAAAAAGGAGGCGCTGGTATCGAGTCGTGCGTTGGCGAAATAGCCACCCCGACGGTTACACATGCCCTACATGGGTTACTCTAAAAGTATACATCATAAAATTAAATCAACAAACTAATAAAGAATCTATAAGTGCATTGAGCCAGGGAGAGTGCAACTGCTTAGTCTTCGCTTTCAACGATAAACTTTTCACACTCCAAAGCGGCCATACAGCCGGTACCGGCAGACGTGATGGCTTGTCTGTAAATCTTGTCTTGAACATCACCAGCAGCAAAAACACCCTCGACCGAGGTTTGCGTAGTGCCTGGTTTGGTCTTGATGTAGCCAGTCTCATCCATCTCAACCTGGTTGGCCACAATCTGGGTGGCAGGGACGTGGCCAATGGCGTAAAACAAACCATCCACTTCCAAGTCCCTTTCCTCCTTGGTCTTGTTGTTGAGAATTCTCAACGATTTCAAAAGCTTGCCGTCGCCCTTGGCCTCGAGCGCCTCGGTGTTCCACAAGATTTCCAACTTTTCATTGTCCTTGCACCTCTTTTGCATAATGTTGGATGCTCTCAATTGGTCTCTTCTAACCAACATGTAAACCTTTGACCCGTACTTGGTCAAGAACAAAGCCTCTTCACAAGCAGAGTCACCACCGCCAATGACAGCCAAGGGCTTGTTTCTGAAAATTGGCACTGCACCGTCGCAAACGGCGCAGGCAGAGATACCCTGTTGCCAATAAGTCTCTTCGCCTGGCAAGTGCATTCTCTTGGCAGACGCGCCGGTGGCCAAGATAATGGCGTCGGTGGTGATTGGCTCGCTGTCCTCATTCCATTCGGTCCACAACTTGAATGGTCTGGACGACAAGTCGCACTTGGAAATGGTTTCAGTGATAATCTCAGTGCCGAATCTCAACGACTGTTCCTTCATCCTGTCCATCAACTCGCTGCCGCCAATACCATTGGGGAAACCAGGAAAGTTTTCAATATCGGTTGTGGTGGTCAACTGGCCACCGGCAGCGACACCGTTGGCCAACATCCCCTCGTACAAGGTTGGCTTGATTTCTGCTCTGGACAAGTAGATGGCGGCGGTGTGTGCGGCTGGACCGGAGCCGATAATCGTGACTTTGTGATGAACCATTGTGTTGTGTTGTGTTGTGTTGTGTTGTGTTGTGTTGTGTTGTGGTGGATGATGATTTTTCTTTTTCCTTACGGCTGAGGGTTGGTTTATATATATATACTACAAGTTTTTCACCTGCTTACAAAGAGTGGCCCGACAGTCTAGAACCTCAGCAGAGACAAAAAAAAGAAGAAAATGGAAGATTTGTTTTCCGAGGTACGCCAAAGGCCGTGCACGTGACTATATCTAACGATGATGATCAAGATGATGAGGTAATCATGGACTCCTGGGTATTGCCTTCTAGAAACATGATTACCAACACAGCCTTTCCTCTCTAAGATGTACATTAAATGTCAGCAATCTACATTGTGAGACTTTTCTAATGACAATCAATCATTCAGAGTAGAGCGTCTTTACTCATCCCCCCCTCCTCCCCCCCCCACGTCAGCTTAGGACAAACCGCTTCACCACGTCGCTAGTTTGAAACTCGGGGTCCAACAAAACATTGCTCAAAAACCACTGCAACCCCTTCCTCCTTTCCTCGAGCCACGCGTTGCTCAAGAACAACCGCTCCAAGCTCAAATTGTCCTTTGCGGGCAACGGTGGTATATTTGTGTGGTCCGGGTAATTCCTTATCAACTGGTCTCGGAGCTGGGCAATCTCGCTATATCGCTTGTACAATATCATCGACGAGTACTCAAGATCGTTGAGGGTGACCTTGATCTGCCACACCACATACGGCTTCCCCGTCTCACCATCAACGAGATGGTGCTCGCCCACAATCACATCGGTGATGTGTGTCAAGTGGTTGGCATGGTGCTCGCTCAAGCTGCTGCCGTTGTGGAGCTCTATGGGCACCGGTAGAATCTTGTTGAGCTGTGATACAGAATTGGCCTTTTTTCGACTCATCAAAGACAAAGATTGTGTGAGTGTGTGATTGAGTGTGTGTGCTCTGTTGTTGTGGTGCGTACTCACTGTGGTCACATCTTTGTCCCCTTTTTCCGCGCCCTTTTTTTTTTTTTTTGCTTTGTATTTCCTACAATCATCACACACCCCAACCAAAAAAGAGAGAGTCCACTTTGCACACCCACACCATGAGTGATCCAATCCGGGGCAAGTACCCCGTATGGAAAAGGCTCCTACATAAATGGCAAGCCCGGCGTGATATTCCCTTTAGACGCAAGTTTTTTGTTGGGTACGACCTCTATGGCAACACATACTGGGAGTTCACCATCGACGGGAACATGCAGCGTCTCCGGCGCAAGTTGGAGCCATTCAAGCAGGAGCTTTTCAAAGCCGACTATTTCAGTACCGTGCCGCCACAATGGCTCCAGTGGCTAAGAAGAACAAGAAACCATGCGCCGACTTTGGACGAGTTGGTGAATGACCAAATACGACAATCGAGGCTAAAGGTGTTGGCCAAGGCAGCCGATGAAAAGTGGCTAGCGGAGAAGCAAAGGTTGGACCTCGAGCATCAGGTGAAGTTGCACCAAGAGTTGGAGAGAGCAAGGAGTGAGTCGGAAAAGTACAAGACGATTGGTGGAGGCAAAGGTGAGGCTGAAGCAACACCAACAGAAGCAGAAACAACAAAATCAACACCAACAGAAGCAGAAACAACAGAATCAACACCAACAGAAGCAACTCCCAATCCATGGAAACAAGCAGACGAGTCAATCAGCACAAACCCCATCGAGTCTGCCACTTTAAAGCCTAGAAAGTAAACCTTTGTATATACATTACTACTCAAATGAATCCAGGGTTGACGCCACTTTTGCCAATGCCATCTTCTTTTCAAACATCTCAACCATCTTGTCGCTGTAGCTTTCCAACATTGCACTCATCAGACCGTCATCTAGCTGCGCAAGCACGCCCACGAGCCTCTGCCTCATCACCCGAGTCTCCTCCGCCGAAAGCGTGTGCAAATTTCGACTTAGATCGTCTAGTTTGTCCATAGCCAAGGAAAACACACTTTGTCCCTGGTGACCCTCATCCCGTCTACTACTCGGCTGGGGGCTTGTAGCTGGTCTTGAGGGGGTGGGAGAGCCCAACGACACACGGGGGTTCAACTTTAGAGTCTCTGCTCTTTTGGGAGAGGTTGGCCGTCTTGGCAGCACATCTAGGGGCTTCAACAATACTTTGGGTGGCCCAGACGACGACGACGACGACGTACCGGGCGATGCCACCAGTTTCCACCCGGGCGACCGCACAGGACTTAGCGACCTCGCCTCCATTCGCTTCAAGGTTGCAGATGTGAGTTTGGGGGTTGCAGGGGTGGCGTTCCTCTCTTTTGCCTCGACTGGCTTTGTGGGTAACGTCTCTTTTGGCAGTGCTGCCACCGAAGTTGTACCTCCCTTTGTTTGCGTTGTTGTGGGCAAGATCTTTCTTGTGACCTTGGCGTATAGCGGTAGCGGGGCAACTTCTGCCTCGGGCGTTTTTGGGCTCGGCTGGCGTCCCTCCACCAACTCCCAACAAAAGAGACAGGCATCAGTGCCCACCGACACCAACGACTCGTTAAACAAAAACAATCCCATGATTGGGTCCAGGTGGCCCCACGCCACCGCCGTGGCACGGCCGGTGCTGTAGTTGAACGCGCGGAGCGATTTATCGGTGCACCACGCAACAAGCAAGCCCTTGACCTTGGTGAATGCCTCGACTTGAACACTCTCGCCAATCTTTTCATTGAGCAACCGCAACGACCGCTTCAACTCAAATGTCTTGAGGTCATGCACCAGCACGCATTTGTCGCTGGTGGACACCACCAAGTCCTGGTCAAATATGGCAAATGCCACCGGGACCGCTTTGAATGTGAGTATTTTCTCCTGGAGCACTTTCAAGCCACCAATCTGGTGGACAGATATGGTGCGGTCGCTCGAGCTCACAAGGATGCGGCCCTCGTGGTGTACGACTTTGAGCAAGTTGCCGGAGTGGAAAGGAACGGTTTGTAGCAAGTCCCATTGTGTCCCGTCAGAGCAGTGAAATATCTGAATCATTCTGTCCCTCGAGATGCTACAGAGGAACTGGTGTTGCTCTTGCTCAAAGTAGACTATGTCATTGATGGTGGAAGTGTGAGCCTTGGCTTGGTAAATGTAGTTGCACGGGGTTGTGGCGGCAGCGGCGGCAGTGGCGGCGGCGGCAGCAGAAGCAACGGCGCTGCCTTTTTCCATCACCTCAATAATGTACAATGTGCCGTACTTGTCGCCGACAGCAATATGGCTTCTAAAACACTCAACCGCCGAGAGCGTGTTTGAAATCACTTCGTTCGAGGGCAAGTTAATGCTGGCAACCGTTTCCAAGGCCAAACCGGTGCCAAGCCGCTTGATCACCGCGTCTTTGGAAAACACCATGTAGTCGCCCAGAAAACATTTCTTTACCCCCGCAAGATGCTTGATGAGTGAGTTTGCAAGCACATGTGTAGCCCCCGTTTCCTTTCCCACAAACTTGATCTCCTCACTATTGTTCAAGCAGAGAAGGTATTCCTTGGAAAAGTTTAACAAGCTGACAATGGGCCGGGTGGTGGTGGTGGTGGTGCTGCTGCTGCTGCCAACCTTGCCGGGACTGCCAACCATCAGCTGAGCTTCAGGACACGGCAAAAGCTCAGACACACTTATGCTCCTGGTTTCATTGCCCACACCAAACCATACTTTTTCCAAGCCATAGTCCACCACAATCGAGCCAAACTCAAAGGGCGGGCACTTCAACGACACCAATTTCGGATTGTCAAAGTTGAGTTTCAACATTAGCAACTGGCTATGGTTTGTAATAATCAACAACTCATCCTCATTCAACACACTTGCGTCGATAAAGTGGCAATTTATCATGCTGCCCAACACGGCGTTCTTGCCTCGCAACACCGTCAACTTTTTCCTTTCCCCTTCCTCCTCAAACCTCCACAACTTGATGATCCTTAGCCCAAGAGTGATGATCAACCCTTCGTGCCATATGAGTCTCGAGATTGGCGATGAGCACCGATTACTCGACGCTAGCGAAATCGAATTCGAACTCGAACTCGAACTCGAACCGTTCCCGCCGAGTCTCCATATGTGGATACACCCATCATTGACCACGCCGAGCGAGCATAAATACTTGCTGTCGCCGGAAAACACCAACGAGCTAATACCAAACGTGTGCTCGTAAATCAACGCCACCGGCGTCTCACTAGAGTCCGGGGCTAGCGAGAAGATCAATATTCGCGGCTGGTAGCCGGCTTCTCCAATGGCGAGGAGTTTCTTGTCGGGAGACAATGCAATGCAATTGACCAGCCGGACCTTGTCTTTAAGCTTCAGCGGCGAAAACGTGCCTGGCTCATCGATGCCAGCTGCATCCATGTTTGAGTGGCCATACACTTCAATGGGATCGCCGAGGGAGTACCCAAACTCGTCCTTTCTTTGCGGCTCGCCTTCCAATTCCGCCATTTGTAAGTATGCTTGGGCACCAGATGTCGGTAGCTGTCTCTCGTCCTTGGAACCGGAACTGGAACTGGCATTTGCACAAAAGAAGCGCTGGTTGGTTACTTCATTGGTGGTGGCATTGACGTAGCTAACCACCACGCCCCCACTGGCAGTATATGCAACGAGGTTGTCCCGAATAGCAATGTGGCTAGCCAGCTTGGCCGACGTTCCTACAATGCGTTTGGCCGAGAAGGTGTAGTCGTCACTCATGGTGGGGAGACGAGCGTGTAGTGGTTCAAGTCCAGAAACGCTCTTTTATTTTGATTTTGAAAAAAAAATGTAAACAAAGTAAATGTCGTGTTTGAGTGTCGCAGATGAGCGACATTCTCCTAGAAACGAAAAGTGACAGAGTTTCTTCCCAACCCCAAGTCATCTTTCAAGCACAGACAACCCACTAAACCCCAATGTCAAACGAGATATCGTTGAGTGTAGAGGAGACAAATAAGCTTAGACAAAAGATTGGGCTTCCGCCCTTGCCAGTGGCGAAACAAAACGACAATGTGATTGAGCTTTCAGTAGAAGCCACCAACAAACTCAGGGCATCTATTGGACTACAGCCGATCCCCACGGGCAGCGCATCAACCACAACCAAAGAAGAACAGGAAGTTGAAAACTTCAAGAGACGCCAAAAAGAAGCCAACCAGAAGCAGAGGGACGATGAAGCCAGGCAGCGCATAGCCGGAGCCAAGCTTGCAGTGCAAAAGAGAAAACTACAGCAGGGCAAGACATTGGCCGATGGCGGTGACGTTGACACCGATGACTGGTTGGATAGTTTGGGCGGGGGTGGCGGCGGGGGCGGAAAAGAAATGAAGAAACAAAAGGTGGTGAAAAGGGGTGTGGCAGTTGCCGATGTGGTAGAGGTCAATGCAAAGATTGGGCATTCTGCCAAAGAGCTTATTGAGCTTGGCGATGGGGGAGTATTCACTTTGAAGGACACCGATTTGATGGACGACGAGGAAGAAGACATTTTGAGCAACGAGACGTTGCTGCGAAATGCCGTGCTCAAGAAGGAGCTCGCCGAGCGAAAGGAAGTGGAGAATATCAAATTCAACGGGAGGCATTATAAACGGGGTGCCGATGAGGAGGAGGAAGAAGAAGAAGAAGAAGAAGAAGAAGAAGAAGATAATGACGGTACACTTTTGAGTAGCGAGGTGGTGATTAGCGGGTCGAAAATCAGTCTCCCCAAGGTTGAAGCAAAACCAGAGGCCAAAACCAACACGGCGCTATTTTCAAATTTGTTCAAGGAGTTGGACGACGTTGAAAGGAAACAACCTAGCACGGCCATCAAGATGAAAAAGATCAAAAGGAAAAGCAGCACCAACCAGCAGAAACGAGTACCCACAGACGTGATTGCTCCCGTGCACCTTGAAAAGATTGACGATGATGTTGACGCTGACCAGGATGAGTTCCAAGCATCGATGGTTCTATCGAGGCAGAGAAAACAGCAGAGCCGAGCCAAGTTCAGCGCCGAGCAGTTGGCAAGCGAGATTGCCCAAAACAAGAGGTTGGAAATGGAGCAGCAAATGGAGAAGGATGAGTTGAATGTGTATGACGACACCACGGGGTTTTTGAGCAATTTGGAACACAGGATCTTGACCAGCGTTGATCCGCCAGCGGGGAAAGAAAAGGAGGGTGTGCCTGTTGTGGAGGAAGCAAGGGGTGGCACCGAGGAGAAGACACACACAAAGGCATCCGAACCAGAGAGACATGTCCATGACGAGAACGAGGGCGAGGACGAGCCAAAGTTTGCCGGCGGGCTAGCGTCCACGCTCAAGTTTCTCCAGTCCAAAAACATTCTCCGCAAAGGAACGGCACAAGAAAAGGAACATGATGCCGAGCGACAGCAGGCTGCCAAAGATGCCGAGCTTCTTCGCTTGCGGATACAGATTGAGGAGAGGGTGCTTCGAGAGGATCTTGCAAAGGACAAGGCATACATCCGACTTCCAAAGGCGGAAAAGCAGTCTCACTTTGAACAGCTACTTGACAAGAGACTCAGGGACAAGGGTATAGTTGTTGATGCCAAGAAAGCCAGCCATAGGGGTACAAGACACACGCTTCAGGCATACAACCCGAGAGTGAAGCTTGCATACAAGGACAGTGACGGCAACACATTGGACACCAAACAGGCGTACAAGCACTTGTCGCACAAGTACCACGGCACGGGACTCAACAAGAAGGATACAAAGAAAAAAGAGCTTGCAGTTTCCGGCGAGTCCATAGTGGGATAAAAGAGAGGGGAACATGGGATAAAAGAGAGAGAGAGAGAGGGGAACATGGGTTATGGGGGACGGGTGAAGGGGAAACAGGTCGTGTCCACCCCAATCGAAGGATGTGCAATTTTAGTAAGCCGATGATGGAATAGATAATTTTTATTTTTATATTTTGTTTTTTTTCCTCTACTTTTGAATGGCTAAGAAAAAAATATAACTAACCGCCATTTCCTGCGGTTTCCTCAACAACCATTAAAAATTTTTCTTATCCCCTGACACCCCCCACCCCTTTTTCTTATTTTGTTATCCTTGGGATTTTAAGCACGGAAAGACCAAGACCTTTTCAGAGCGGGACTGATTCATGAGTGTGGGAAAGGACTCGACCGTACTTGGTCAAAACAAAGGTCAGGCCATTTCGGGTATGGCGCAAACGCGCTTCCCGGAGGTGCCATTTGCCTCGAGCTCACACCAGGTGACCACCACCACCACCACACACGCACCACAACACACACTACAACATACAGCCGACCACAACGACAAAGACGCAGCATACTTGCCAACCGCACCAGAGATAATACACCCATCGCCACCGTTGGTCAAGACCATGGTGGCGATCCAGGGTATGACCTGCGGCGCCTGTTCTGCCAGTATCACCGAGGCATTGGAAAAGCTACCTGGAGTCCAAAAGGCAAGCATATCGCTCGTCACCGACAATGGGTTGGTGGTGCACTCCGCCACGGTGAGCCTGGGCCAAATAGTTGAAGCGATTGAGGACTGCGGCTTTGACGCTAGTGTCGAGTCAACCGAGACGGAGGCTGTGCACGGCCCGACCGCAGCAGCGCAGGCCGCCACGCAGACTACAACTATAGGTGTGGCTGGAATGACGTGCGGAGCTTGCTCTGCCAGCCTCACTGCTGCCCTTGAAAAGACTCCTGGGGTCGAGGCCGCTTCTGTTTCGTTGATCACCGAAGAAGCTAGGATACGGCACGACGCCCGCGTGTCCGCAGACGCATTGAAAGAAATTGTTGAGGATTGTGGGTTTGATGCCACGTATGTGAAATCGGATTCTGAGATCAAGGGAGAAAGCAAAGTTTATGAACAAGAGGAAGAAAAGACGATGCTCAAGCTCACTGGCGTAGCAAGCCACTACGATCCAGGCGCATTGCGGTACAATATCGAGGCATACTTGCAAAGTATTGCTGGCGTCACGAGCTTTGAGTTGACATTGAGAGGTGTGACCACCAGCAGCAGCAGCAGCAGCAGCAGCAGCAGCAGCAGCAGCAGCAGCAGCAGCACCAGAGCCGTCACCAGCACCACCAATGATGCCACAGGCGTGGCAAGCACGCCTTCCGAGGAAGACGCATTAGTCGACGAAACACCGTTGGCCGACGAGTTGGTGTTCACATACAATCCCAAGCTTGTTGGGATCAGAGACGTTGTTGATGGCTTGAATAGTATCGACAGCGGCGTTGAGTTTTTTGTCACCAACTCCTTGGACCAGGCGTCAGCGTCACAATTGAAGTTGTTATCCAAGGTTAAAGATATCCAATACTGGACAAGCACGTTTGTCCAGACCTTGATCTTTGGCTTACCGGTTGTGTTTCTCCACCACACCGACCACTGGGCAATCTGGAGAGAGACAATGTTGTTTCCCGGGTTGTTTTTGGTGTCGTTGATTGAATTGGCGTTTTCCTCGTACGTTCAGTTGGTGTTGGGAATTGTGTTTATAAGGAAATTTGTGGCGTTTGTGCGGAATGGGTTCAAGGGTGCCACCATGGACGTTTTGGTGTGTGTGTCAACCATGGTGTCGTATGGGTTCTCGGTGGTGTCAATCACTTTTAGCGTGTGGCGCGGCCAGACCGACGCTCCGCCCACGGTGTTGTTTGATACATTGGTGATGATTATCTCGTTTGTGTCCCTCGGCAAGCTTTTGGAGAACAAGGCCAAGGGCGCCACGTCCACGGCGTTGTCCCGGCTTCTTTCATTAACGCCGTCGACGTGCACAATCATTGACAATGTTGCCGCCTACGACAAGTTTTTGCTAGAGCAGGACTTGGAAAAGATTCAAACCATGCAAGATTTCCCATCGCGATTGATTAGCATCGACTTGGTGCAGCCGGGGGACATTGCCGTGGTGCTTCCTGGCGGCAAGGTCCCTGCCGATGGCTTTGTGGCGTTTGGCGAGACCGAAATTGACGAGTCCATCATCACGGGCGAGCCCTTGCCCGTTTACAAAAGAAAGGGCGACAGCGTCATTGGCGGCAGCATAAATGGCCCACACTTGATACACATCAAGGTGTCCACCACGGGCCGCAAGTCGCAGTTGCAGCAAATCATCACCCTTGTCCGAGAGTCTCAGGTGAACAAGGCGCCGGTGCAGCGGTTTTCGGACTATGTGGCGGCCAGGTTTGTCCCTGCTGTCATTTTGTTGTCTGCCGTCACCCTCATCATTTGGACCATTGTGTGCTACACCATCCACCCGGACCTGTTGCCCATGGTTTTCCGCCGGGAAAAGAATGGCCGGTTTTTCGTGTGCTTGAACTTGGCCATATCTGTGGTTGTTGTTGCGTGTCCGTGTGCCCTTGGCTTGGCAGCGCCCACCGCCGTTATGGTGGGCACCGGAGTGGGCGCCACCCACGGCGTGTTGATCAAGGGCGCCGACATTTTGGAAAAGGCAACCGGCATCAGTGTGATTCTTTTCGACAAGACGGGGACGTTGACCACTGGTGAAATGTCATTGGCTGGCGTTGAACAAACAAATACGGAACTCACCAAACACGATTGGTGGAAGCTTGTGGGTTCCGTTGAGTGCAATTCCGAACACCCTATAGGCAAAGCGCTCACCAGAGCCGCCAAGCGCCACTTGGGTCTCGAGTTTGACGAGGACCTGTTTGACACTGTTGTTGGAAACATGCAAGTGTCCATTGGGCAAGGGATTCACGCTGATGTCACGTTGAAAAATGGGCGCACCTACACTGTTTATGTGGGGAACGACAAGATGATAAAGAACGACTTTCCCCAGTTGGTTGACTGTGCGGACAAAGAGTTGCAGAGTTCGAGCAACACGGTGTCCCACGTTGTCATTGACGGCGAGTACGCGGGCCACCTTGAGTTGACCGACTCGTTGAAGAATGGCTCTCGCCAAGTCATTGACTACTTGACGAATGTCGAGGGGTACATTGTCGGCATGGTCACTGGCGACAGCAAGGGAGCCGCATTGCGCATTGCCCAGGAGGTGGGCATCTCGCCGGAAAATGTGTTTTACGAAGTGTCGCCCGTACACAAGGACTCGGTAATTTCCGACATCAAGAGGCGGCTTGACGGGGCACAGGTGGCATTTGTGGGCGATGGCATTAACGACGCGCCTGCTTTGGCCAAGGCAGATATAGGCATGGCCATTTCCACGGGCACCGACATTGCCATCGAGTCGGCCGACGTTGTTTTGCTTAGCAGCAGTGGCAATACCCGACAAACAGATCTCTATGGCGTGGTTAACGCGTTAAAGATTTCCAATGCCACGTTTAGTCGGATCAAGATGAATTTTGTTTGGGCAACGTTGTACAACATGCTTATGTTGCCGTTTGCCATGGGATGTTTCTTGCCCTTGAACATCATGTTGCCCCCGGTCGTTGCCGGCGCTGCAATGATGTTTAGTTCCTTGAGCGTTGTGTGCAACTCGTTGTTGTTAAAGAGGTGGAAACCGCCCGTGTTTGATGGCACAAAGACCAACATAGACTTGGAGAGCACGGCTGGGTACAGTTTCAGTTTGAGGAACGGAACTTTAGATGAGTTTAATGCTGTACGGAGAAGCAAGAGAGTCGAGTGGCGGAGCGGTTGGTTGAGGAGGAGAAATAGAAACACCACGCTGAGGAATAGGATCAGCGGGTACGATTATGAAATGGTTTCCGGGGGCGCAGTATGAGTGGATTAATAGATATAACGAGTAATGGTATGAAACTAGAATAATTTTTTTTTTTTTTGAACAGAGTAACCAAGAGACCCAACACCCCAACCATGCCATTGTCCCAACAATGTGTTCACACGGAGTTCATATGGAGGGTGGCCCGGTAAGGAAAATACAAGCCCTACCTCCCTGAAACAGTTTTGTTTCTTGGCTCCACCAATGTGAGGAAATTCCATTTGAACAACTGTTTCCTAGCCGTCCATGGCTTTCCAAGGCATACCAAAAAAAAAGGGGGCAGGTCGAATTGAAGAAAGTATTACAGGAAACGGTTTCCATCCCCCCCCCGGGCATTATATATATATACACACCATGCATCAATTTGGGGAATCTTTACTTTTGAATCACCCATTTTGACGGTTTTTTTGTTTCTTTTCTTTTTTTGGAGTTGAAACTTGAGCCATGAAGTTACTGAATGTTGTGCTAGCTTCGTTGGCGGCGCACTCGGCGTTTGCGGTGACGATTCAGCCGGTAGCTACCAATGCTCCTGTTCCTGTTTCCGTTCCCACTCCTGTTCCCGTCCCAGTTCAACCGGTTCAACCAGCTCATTCAGTTCCCCAAGTTGATGCCCTGGGCTTGAAGAAGAAGAAAAAGATCAAGAAGAAGATCAAGAAGAAGAAGTTGGAGAAAAAGAAGGCCAAGCTTAAGAAGAAGGTCAACAAGATCAATCCCAAGAAGAAGAACAAAAAGACTTGGTCCAAGGGTATCACTGTCAGAATCAAGGATGTTGATGAGGACGGTGGGCGTGAAACTGTTGACATTGAAGAAAAAGAGTCAAGTAGTATCGAGGTGCACACCCCGCATAATCCATATCTCCCCCAGGCCCCACTTGTAGCTCACACGTTCCAGAGTATGGATGACGACATTGAGAGACGCGGGGTCAAGTCTGCTGCGTGGGGCATTTTATCAGCTGGTAAGGAAATCACCATGCAGAAGGTTGCCACGTTGAAAAAGACTTTGAGAATGATTGCAAAGATTAAAATGCTTATAGATGAGCACCGGAATGACGAGGAAGATGATTCCGGATGTGAAAGTGAAAGTGAATATGAAAGCGATTGTGAAAGCGATTATGAAAGCGATTATGAAAGCGAATGTGAGAGCGATAGCGAAAGCGACTGGAAGGAAGACTCTAGCGCGTCCGAGACTGAGGAATCGAAATGCTGCCATGGCGACTTTGAGGCTCAACAGATGATTATGCATTTGTACAAGCGTTCAGATGGCAGCGAAAATGACGCCTCTGACGAATTGTTGAAGCGTTCAGGATTCAAGTTTGGTAAAGGCAAGCAGAACAAAGATCAAGATGTCGATGAAGGTGAAGATGAAGAAGATGAGGGGGAGGAAGAAGAAGAAGAGGAGGAGGATGCCGGCAAGAAGAAGGGAGGAATGAAGCAACAAAAGAAACAAAAGATCAAGAAGATTTTGAAAAAATTGATTCCATCCAAAGGTGCCAACAACAAGAACAATAAAGGGGCCGATCCCTGGGACGATGAGGATGATCAAAGTGAAGACGACTCCAAGGACCAAAAGAAAAAGAAGCCAAAGACGGAAGAGGACTTGGAAGAGGACCAGCTGGATCAGAGCGACGAAGAGCCGGTTAAGAAGCCCAAGCCCAATAACAAGTACGGTCCGGATAAGACGAGCGATGCTGAAGACAAGTCTGAAGATAAACACAAGTGGGACAAGGGGACCCCATCTGAAAGCAGTACCGACAATAGTTACGAAACAACCAAGTTGAAATGGGGCGACAGTGGCAAGTACAACGAAAAGGGTAAGCGTGAAGTCACTGAAAACGAGGTGTCGCAGCAAGACTTTAAGAAGTTGAA
>JAKTZW010000529.1:0-15658 GCA_030579015.1 Zhuliangozyma blackwelliae | reverse complement strand
CCAGTAGGATCAATTACTATTTGCCTCCCAGTATTCTTCCCCCTTTTTCTCATCACACCAACAATGGCAGACCCTACGGCTAGAATCATCTCGCATATGAACAAGGACCACAAGTTGGCCTTGAATGATTATGTCGTTGTCTACTCCGACGTCGACCCGCAAAACTTGGTCTTTGATTCGGTCCACATCACCAAGGTCGACTTGGAACAGTTGGTGATTGACTACGACGTAAAGTCGCCAGCCTCCTCCTCCACAACAACAAAGACGCTTGCAATTTACTGGAACGATGCCGCCGAGGCCGAGAATATCAAGGTTGAATCGTACTCGGACATCAAGGGGAAGCTCATTGCCATGGCAAAGTACTGTGCCAACGAACAAGGGTTTGCCATCACTAGGTTGACAAAAATCTACGGACCCACATTGTCGAGCTCATACATGTACCTCATGTGGGGGGTCTTGATTGCCAATGCGTACAATCCGGCACTTTTGAGAAGCGCTTTCGCCAACGATGCCGTTTTCCAGGCATTGGTAAAGTACGTGCCCGCTTTCTTGACCAACGCTTATGGGAACATTGAAAGAAACGCGCTCCAATGGATCCTTGGATTGTTTGCCGTGCATCTCGGCGAGGTGTTGTGGTTCACACGGGCACACCTCAGAAAGTATAGAGTGCCCGAGAACCAGAGATGGGTTTGGTACGCCATGCACCTTTTCGAGGGGTTCTATGTCATTCTCAGACTCAAGCTGGTGACAAAGTAGATGTGTAGAGAGTGTGGTCCTCTGTTTATTTAAAAAGCTGTCCTTTGTGTGTATTGTAATTCTGGAAACTAAAAAAGAAGAGTCTCTGACACCAAAGAAGAATAAAAAAAGAAAATTCAAGTGATTCTGCCCAGGATCGAACTGGGGACGTTTTGCGTGTTAAGCAAATGCCATAACCAACTAGACCACAGAACCAAAGAACTTGACTTTGAAAATGGAGTGGCTTGAGCGGAGACGACGCCCGTGCCAAGCTTCTACTCAGTAATAGCGCAAATACTCTATCCCCCCAATCGTACCTTACCTTGATTACAATATATATATAGTCTGCATCTTACGTTTCTTCTGTGAGCCCCGTGAGCGGATCCACCTCAAAAAGAAACAATAGTCCCATCTTGCTCCATGCCGTCCAACCTCCTTTCTTGAGTTGTGCCTTAATCGAGCTGGGAAAATATAGTCCGGATCGACTTGAGAAACTTCACCAACTGGTTGCTCTTGTTGAGATCTTCCTGCAAAGACGTGGTGACCTGGGAGGATAGTTTGGGGCTTGTTTCTGCCACGACGTATGCATCACCACCAACGTTCAAAACAACCGAGTACTCGCGGTCATAGTTTTCCGGATCAATGTTGAAAAAGCTAAACCGCAACACATCCACACCAAGGGCCTCAATCCTCAACCCGAGGTATTGTTCGTACTTTTCCAACTCCGGAAGCGTTTGTGCCAGCTGCTTGCGTATATTGTCGTTGGTTTTGGTAAACTCGGTCTTGGTCTTTTCAATCAGCTGGTGCAACTGTCGTATACGGTCGTCCAAGTGCTGTTTGCTCGACACCAAGTCGTCCTTCTTTTTGGCCAACTCGTCAAGCTTTTGCTTTTGCTGTTCGAGTGAGAGGAGCGACTTTTTGAGCTCGCGCTGTAAATCGGCTCTTCTTTCCGTCAACGTCTCTAGCTCCCTCCTAAGCTGGCTCTCTTTGTTCAGCAACCCGCTGATTTTCTGCTGGTGGTCCTGCTCGAGCTGGTTGATTTGCTGTTGTTTCGCCGAAAGCACCCGGTCCAACCCGCTAGAAAACAGCTCCATGTCGTGGTGGAGCGTCTCAAACTGGTCGAGCTGGGTAATTAGCCGATGGTATCTCTCGTCAAGCGATGCAGACATGGTATCTCGTATATGTAGCTGTTGTTGTTGCTGTTGTTGTTGTTGTTGTTGTTGTTGTTGTTGTTGTTGCTGCTGCTGTTGTTGTTGTTGCTGTTTGTTTGTTTATATTTTCTTTGCACAGGAAAAACAACAATATGTAAAAAAACAGCAGGTGGTAAAACATACTCTGTACCACATTCAATGAGCGAGGATACACCGGTTGACAATCATGACGAGGATATACAGCAGCAGCTGCTGCTGCTGCAACAACTGCAACTGCAACTGCAACTGCAACTGCAACAGGGGCCGCCCAAGCACACTGTCAAGTTACTCACGTTCAACACATGGGGACTAAAGTACATCTCCAAGCACAGAAAGGAAAGACTACGGGCCATCTCCGACGAATTGGCCAACCCGCTGAGCGCCGACGACGACTACGATATAGTGGCGTTGCAGGAACTATGGTGTAAAGAGGACTGGGACTACCTCAGCCAGGCGTGCCGCCAGCGGTACCCCTACCAAAGAGTGTTCAAGTCGGGTATAATCACCGGGCCCGGGTTGGCGGTGTTGTCGAAACTACCCATTGCCGAAACGTTCTTGTACCGGTTCCCCATCAACGGTCGCGCGTCGGCGTTTTTCAGGGGCGATTGGTATGTCGGCAAGAGCATTGCTGTGACTGTGTTTCAAGCACTAGAGGGCACGGTGCCGATTGCATTGTTGAATTCGCACATGCATGCGCCGTACGGGCCCGGCGACGCCAGCTACTCTACCCACCGCGCGTGCCAGGCGTGGGATTTCGCCAAGCTCTTGCGGATGTTGAAACGGGCAGGGTACGCCGTTATCCAGGTGGGAGACTTGAACAGCAAGCCCGGGAGCTTGCCGTACAAGTTGTTTACGGTGGAAGGGGGGTTGACCGATAGCTGGAACGTGCTCAATCGCAATAATGGCTCCTCCGACACGGTGAAGGCGATTGCCAAAATGACCCCACAGGACCAAGTACTCCTTGCTGGCGTGACATGCAACTCGCGGTTGAATTCATGGAGACGGGGAAGGGAGCTATGGGAAGCCTGTCGGTTGGACTATGCCTTGATTGACGCAACCAGGGTCACGCCCGTGAATGCGCAAGTAAAGTTTACCGGCAAGTTGCCCCTGCCGTACAACTGCTCGTACTCCGACCACTTTGCCTACTCGGTGGAATTGCTCGTGCACAAGAAAGACGTCAAGGTGGACGCCAAGGAAACACTCAGCTGTGAGAAGGAGCTGGTGTACCGCGAGCTCCTTGCCGAGATTGGCCAGTATAGAAGAACCACCCTTTGCTGGCAATTCCTTTGGAGAAAGGTGCACTTTTGGGTCTCGTTGGTTGTTGTGGTGGGCTTGCACGTTGCCGTTATATTTGTTGCCAACGCCGCCGTTTGGGTACCCTTTGTTGTCCTACTCGTTACATCGTCTGTGCTTCTCACTGGTGGTATCAATGGATTGATTTGGTATTGTGGGGTCCGGTCGGAGCTGCGGGCTTTGCAAGAGGTGCAGAATGAAGTGGAGGATAGGTACTCTTTTTTAAAGAGTCAGTCTTAGAGATTAGTTGTTTGCTTTAGTTTGATGGGTTAGAATACTGCGCCTTGATAAATTACTTCCCCTTGGGATGATGAAGAACTTTTTGCCAACGTTTTGGTGAATTTCTTTGCAAAACACCTCCAGCGAAAAAAAACGGGGGATCCAGAGTGTGCTTACAGAAACTGTTTGAAACAAGGGGGGGTAGTGTTTTTACGGCAGCAGGTAAGTAGGTGATGCCATTTTCAGTGTTTGCACCTTGTCAGCAGAGCATAGATGTGCAACAGGAAGGGCTAGCTAAAGCTGTCCTGTAGATCCAACCAGTTTTAAACCTCATCAATTAAGGGAGAATGGTCTAGTGGTATGATTCCTGTTTTGGGTACAGGAGGTCCGGGGTTCAATTCCCCGTTTTCCCCTACTTTTCTTTTTGGCATTTTTCATGCATTTTTTTTTTTTTTTTTGAATTCTTCAAACGTGGCAATAAGCTGGAGTGGCATCTTTCGGTAACAACAGCCTTTGATTCAGCTACACCGCTTTCACAGAGCCTAGACGGCGTCTACTCGTCCTTCGACGCTCCACTAAACTACCGTTCCTCACCTGGTAGCACAGAACAGCCACCGAAAATTTTCATTTTCTATTTTTTTTTTTTGACGTGTCATCAACATTGTAGTTCATCACCACCACCACCACCAACAACAACAACAACAACAAGAACAACGAGATGTTCTACCAACTCATTGCCACGCTCCTATTGGCCACCTCTGCATCTGCCTTCTTTGAGCAGATGTTTCAAAACTTTGGCAATAAGCAGCAGCAGCAACAACAGGGAATAAGAACACCACAAGAGTACGAACAATCCGTCCTCCAATCCCGCTGCGAAAAGTACTTGTGCAGCGACACCGGGCTCTGCGTCGACGAGCCCAAATTCTGTTCCTGTCCTTACCCATCGTCCCAATTGAGATGCTTTTTACCCGAGGGAAAGTATATTTGCATCAGCAAGCCCGCGGGCAAGGGCATTTCCGACAAGTACGCCGACCCAAAGACAAATTGGAAGATTGATGCCAAAGATGACAATATACGGGACTGCGGGTGGGTCAACCGTGCATGGAGGGGACAAGTTTAGGCCAACTAAAATACGTATGGCATGTATAGTGTGTACATAGGAGAAAAAGTTCACTCACGTGATCATAATCACGTGACGATAAGCAGAGCGCGGCAAGGCATTTTACGCTATTGAGTCATATCTCCTTCGTTTTGCAGTTGGCGGAAAGAGAAAAAAAATTTTTTTTTTCAGTAATCAAATCTATACCCTAGACCATTGGTTTAAAGGGAGAGTGGAAAAAAAAAAAAAGAGAGTTTGTACCAACTACTACAACAACCACCACCACCAAAGATGTTGAGGGCAAGACCGTATAGACTCAACAGCCGGACGTTGGCTACCCAAGCGTTCAATTACCAAGTTCCAGCAGAGTACCAATCGAGAACTCCTCCGTATGGCAAGTTGATCTCCAACTTGGCCAAAGTCAAACAGATCATCAATGAGCCATTGACGTTGGCAGAAAAGATCTTGTACTCCCACTTGTGCAACCCCGAGGAGATTGCCCGGTCGGGGTCGACCAAGTTGGCCGATATCCGGGGCCAGCAGTACTTGAAGCTCAACCCCGATCGTGTGGCCATGCAAGATGCCTCGGCCCAGATGGCACTTTTGCAATTCATGACCTGCGGCATGAGCTCCACCGCTGTGCCTGCGTCCATCCACTGCGACCACTTGATTGTGGGCAAAGAGGGCGCCGAAACCGACTTGATCAAGTCCATCGCCACCAACAAAGAAGTGTTTGATTTCCTTCAATCGTGCGGCGAGAAATATGGCATTCAATTCTGGGGCCCCGGGTCCGGTATTATCCACCAGATTGTGTTGGAAAACTTTTCGGTTCCCGGGTTGATGATGTTGGGCACCGATTCGCATACACCCAACGCCGGCGGATTGGGCGCCATTGCCATTGGGGTGGGCGGCGCCGACGCCGTGGACGCGTTGACGGGGACACCCTGGGAGTTGAAGGCGCCCAAGGTTTTGGGTGTCAAGTTGACCGGCGAGTTGTCGGGCTGGTTGTCGCCCAAGGACGTCATCACCACGTTGGCCGGGATCTTGACTGTGCGCGGAGGCACCGGCTACATTGTGGAGTACTTTGGCGAGGGGGTCAAGACGCTATCGTGCACTGGCATGGCCACCATTTGTAACATGGGCGCCGAGATTGGCGCCACCACGTCGACGTTCCCCTACCAGGAGGCCCACAAAAGATACTTGGTCCAAACGGGGCGGGGCCCCATCGCCGATGCCGCCGACGCCGTCCACAAGCAGCACCAATTCCTCCAGGCCGACGAGGGTGCCGAGTACGACAAGGTGGTGGAGATCAATTTGTCAGAGTTGGAGCCCCATGTGAATGGGCCATTCACCCCTGACTTGTCCACCCCCATCTCCAAGTTTGGCGAGACCGCCAAGAAGGAAGGGTGGCCCTCAAATGTGTCTGCCGGGTTGATTGGCTCGTGCACAAACTCATCGTACCAGGACATGTCCCGTGCTGTGTCCATTATCCGCCAAGCCGAAGCCGTGGGGTTGAAACCAAAGATTCCCTTTTTTGTGACCCCCGGGTCAGAGCAGATCCGCGCCACCATCGAGAGAGACGGCTTGATCAGCACCCTTGAAGCCAACGGCGCCATTGTTCTTGCCAATGCCTGTGGCCCGTGCATTGGCCAATGGGATAGAACCGATGTCCCCAAAACGTCCACCGACACAAATGCCATCTTCACCTCGTTCAATAGAAACTTTAGAGCCAGAAACGACGGCAACAGAAACACCATGAACTTTTTGACGTCGCCCGATATGGTCACGGCCATGATTTACTCTGGCGATATGGGCTTCAACCCCATGACCGACTCCATCAAGTTGCCCAATGGCAACGAGTTCCGGTTCCAGCCTCCGCAGGGCCAAGACCTCCCGGAACACGGCTTTATCAAGGGCCGCCAAGAGTTTTACCCAGAACCCAACCCGCAGCCCAAACCCGAGGTCCAGGTCAACGTGTCCCCAGAGTCAGACAGGTTACAGTTGCTAGACCCCTTCCAACCATGGGACGGCCAGGAGCTATCCACAAATGTGTTGCTCAAGGTGGAGGGCAAGTGCACCACCGACCACATCTCCGCCGCTGGTGCATGGTTGAAATACAAGGGCCACTTGGAAAACATTTCAAACAATACCTTGATTGGTGCTGTGAACAAGGAAACCGGCGAGGTCAACAAAGCATATGACTTGAACGGCGACCAGTACGGCATCCCTGAGTTGATGATCAAATGGAAGGAAGAGGGGAGACCCTGGATTGTTGTTGCCGAGCACAACTACGGCGAGGGGTCCGCTAGAGAACACGCGGCATTGTCCCCTCGGTTCTTGGGCGGGAGTGCCATCCTCGTCAAGTCGTTTGCCCGAATCCACGAAACAAACTTGAAGAAGCAGGGGATGTTGCCATTGACATTTGCCAATGAAGCCGACTATGACAAAATCTCTGCTGGCGACTTGCTCACAACGCTCGACTTGGCCGACATGATAGCCAAGGATGGCGACAATGGCGGCACCTTACAGATCAAGGTGACCAAAAGGGATGGGTCTGAATTCGAAATCACCGCCAGGCATACCATGTCCAAAGACCAAGTCGAGTTTTTCAAAGCCGGCTCCGCCATCAACTATATCGGTAACTTGAAACGGGCTCAATCTTGATTGGCAAAATATACTGTATTCACATGGTGAAAGAAGGAGAAAAAAAAATAAAATAACAACACTAATCTAAGCATCGACCTAATTGTCTCTTTGTCCATCCTCCCCCTCCTCTTCTTCTTCATCGTCATCGTCGTGCTCTCTGTCTCTACCATAAAACTCGTCCAAAATCTTTGGACTGATTCTGTTCAACAATTCCTTTGGATAGATTCTCAACAATGACCATGCCAAATCCAAAGACTCAAAAATAGATCTGTTTTCATAGGCGCCCTGGGAAATGAAATTCTTTTCAAACTTTTCCAAAAACTCCAACGACAACTTGTCCTCGGTCGACAATGCCTCCTCACCAACGACGGCCTTCATGGCGGCGGCATCCTTACCAATGGCATACTTGGCATACAACTGGTTAGAAACATCACCGTGGTCCTTTCTCGTCATGCCTTCGCCAATAGCCGACTTCATCAAACGCGACAACGATGGCAAGACGTTAATTGGCGGGTAGATACCTCTGTTGTGCAATTGTCTGTCGATGGAAATCTGCCCCTCCGTGATATAGCCCGTCAAATCGGGGATGGGGTGGGTGATATCGTCGTTGGGCATGGTCAAGATGGGCACCTGGGTGATGGACCCGTTTCTGCCCTCCACTCGGCCGGCTCTTTCGTAAATGGTGGACAAATCGGTGTACATGTAACCGGGGTACCCTCTTCTACCGGGCACCTCTTCTCTGGCGGCAGACACCTCTCTCAAGGCGTCGGCATAAGAAGACATATCGGTCAAGATGGTCAACACGTGTCTCTCGGTCTGGTACGCCAAGTACTCGGCCGTGGTCAAGGCCAAACGTGGGGTGATGATTCTTTCAATGGTAGGGTCGTTGGCCAAATTCAAAAACAACGTGGTTCTTTCCAAAGACCCATTCTCCTCGAAATCCTGCTTGAAAAATCTCGACGTTTCCAAATTGACACCCATGGCGGCAAAGACAATGGAAAAGTTTTCTTCGTGCCCGTCGTGGACGTCCTTGGTGGGTCTAACCAACCCGGCCTGTCTACAGATCTGGGCGGCAATCTCGTTATGTGGCAAACCGGAGGCAGAAAAGATGGGGATTTTTTGGCCTCTGGCAATGGAGTTCATCGTGTCAATGGCAGAGATACCGGTCGAAATCATTTCTTCTGGGTAAATACGCGCATAGGGGTTGATGGGCGCACCGTTGATGTCCAAGTAGTCCTCGGCAAAGATCTTGGGGCCCTTGTCAATTGGCCGACCGGAACCGTCAAAGATTCTCCCCAACATGTCTTCCGAAACGGGGATTTTCAAATTCTCACCGGTAAACTCAACCCTGGTCTTTTTCACATCAATGCCCGAGGTACCCTCAAACACCTGCACAATTGCCTTGGTGCCTCTAACTTCCAACACCTGACCCTGTCTCACCGACCCATCGGGCAAAGTCAAGTTGACAATTTCGTTGAAACGAGGGAATTTGACATTGTCCAAGATAACCAAGGGGCCATTGACACCGCCGACGGTGTTGTAATTGATTCTTGGCTTGATTTTGAAGCCTTCAGTAACGGCCTTCTTGTTGAGCTCAAACAATTCCTTATCCGAGAGTGACATGGTTGGATTGCGTGTGTTGTTGATGGTGCGATAAGGGCTGGCTTTCAACTTTCTTTCCCCTACCCTCCTCTTTTTTTTTTTGGGTTCTGCCTTTCTGTCTCTCTCTCTCCCTCGTTGCTGGAATTAATTTCGACGAAAAACTAAAATTATGGCACGTGACAGGGCGGGAGTAAAGTTACCCGGATTAAATATATATATATATATACACATGTATACATACATACATATTTACAACATCTCACTCACGAGGTCCCAGTCATCACTGGTGTTGAGTCGCGCTTGGTTGGCTAGAAGGTCCCTTAGGTTCAAGTTCTGCAACATGGTGGGCCGGCTGTGTCTTCTGCTGTCCGACGACTTCATCAACATCTCGTAAATGTGCTCCATAAGGTTTTGGAAATTGGTTTTCGTGTCGGTGTCTGCCACTGGCACTGGTGCTGGCGCTGCTGGCGCTGGCGCCGACTGCAGTTCTGCCAGCGGCTTTTCTTCACGTTCGAGACGTCTCTGGAGAAACCGGTCCAACTTCATAATTTGGCCCAACACCGTCTCAAAACTGCACCAATCCTCAATCGTCATATTGTGGTTCTCGTTGGTGGTGAACATGAGAAACACCTGAAAGTTGATAATGATCTTGACAATCACTAGGAGAAACTTGAGAAACTCCTTTATGGTCAACTTGTTGAACGGCTTGTTGATGATTTTGTGCGGGATAATGATCTTTTGCGACACCGTTTTCGATGGCGAGGCAGACGACGCTTTGATTATGGGAATATTGTTCAAATCCGCCGGCTCTACTGACACAGACCTCTGTCGCCGCTGCGAGTTTAACGTCTTTGACGAGAGCGGTAGCTGGTACGCACTGCCCAATTTGAGGATCTTTTCGGTGGCATTTTGAATATCTTTGGGCGCCACCAAACCAGACCGGTTGTTCTGAAGTCCCCTTTCCCCGCCACCAGTGGCAGTGGCAGTGGCAGTGGCAGAAGTAGTGGCAGAAGCAGAAGCAGTGCCTGTGCCAGCAGCTGCATCATCATCATCATCATCATCTTTTTCTTCCCCCTTCCCTTTTTCTCCCCTACCCAAAATCATCATTTCTTTCTTTCTTATCAAATCGTAAAACTTGGGGTCAGGAAGGAGGGTTTGTAATTCATGCAAATACGGCAACTCAACCTTGAAAAGAGCCGACAACCGGACTTGCAAAACAATCAACCGTTCAAGAAACTGGTTAATCACCAACAAGTTGTATCCCAAAAACTCATCCAACTTTAGTATGGGCTGGTAGTTGAACAACAACTTTTTTTCCCGTTTCTGGAATGAAACCTCATGCAAAGCCGCAAAGCATTTATACCGTAGCTTCAACGCCTGCCTCTCCACTTGCTTAACCTTGGTGACTTGGTAATCTCCCACATGCGACTCCAACTGGCCCATTTCGTGGTGGTACACCTTGATCAACTCAGTTTCCTTTTGCAACAATTTTAACCGCACCAGGTCAATGTTTCTTTCCTTCTCCACCCGTTTCTGTTCCGCCTCCTCTGTCTTCTTTCTCAACTGCAGCGAGGAGTGTTTTATCGAGTCGATTCTCAACTTCAAGTCCAACTGCCGGAGCTTGTTCAACTGGATGGCCAAGGAGGTGACGGCAAACGCCGACGGCGTCGGTAGGTCGTGGTCTAGCAATGCAAACATGCCACTAGCGTCCTCTCCGTCGCGTAGCGCTGCGGCAATCTGGAACACGCAGTCAATCTGTTGTCTACACCGCGTGGTAAAGGCGTCGTCCATCTTGGCTCGCGACTGGTAGCCTTTCAAAAGCTGGAGTGTATCATGGTCCACCAGACCCGTAGCATCTGCCCTTTTCTTATCCGCCATCGCGTGTCATGGGGAGTAGCACGGGTGGGTCGCAGTGACGATACTTTTGGATTATCTTGTGGAGAATAGGCAAGATTAAAAAGACAAAGAAAAAGAGAGTGAGAGAGAGAGGGCGAATTGGTGGGCGCACGCACACATGGGGGGGAGAGGGGGAAGGGGTGGAAGGGTTATCCATGTTATACCCATGTGTAAAGACTCTCCATGAAAGGGGGGGGGAGGGGTTGTATCATGAAACTGGTGATCTTCCAAAGTAGATGTGTGTTGCATGTGCGCAATAGATATGTTGCTTAGATCTTGTCTATAGATAAGCTGCTTAAATATGTTGCTCTGCTCTGCTCGGCTCTGTTTGTGTTGCTAGTTTACCAAATTTTCTTGCCATTCCAGTAGCCAACGGCCACAGCAATGGTGGGACTCTTTGGCGGATCACAGGATGCAGTCGACACCAAAACCCCCATCAACAACTCAAACCCAATCAGAATAGCATTTCTTGGAGGCGCCAAATCGGGCAAGACGTCCACGATATCCAAAATCACCTTGGGCCATTTCCGCGACACATACTACCCTACACATCACCTGAACCCAATCTTGTATACGTACCACGCGTCACCCCCGGCGAGGAGGATACTCTCGGGTGTGAATCCAAGCGACCCGAATGTGGCCCTCAGTCCTGCTTTGGAACAGGGCAGCACCAGCAAAAGCCAAGGTGACAACAAGTACTACACCGTCACCGAAAACTCCATCACTCCGATCCTCGTTGAGTTGATTGACACGTCCGCATTCAACCCGCAGCAGGTGGTGCCCTTTCTTGAAGCATCATTGTACACGAAATTGGACAAGAGGGTCTTGCACAACCTAGCAAACGAGCCACGGCGGCCAGTGTCCACCAACCCGTTGCTCGTGGCGAGCGGCGCCAGCGAGCTCAATGGAAACGTCCATGCATATTTTCTAACCTACAGCGCAATTGCCAGCTATAGCCCCCCGGGCTACGAGGACAATAGCGGAGTCTTGTCCCCAGACCACACATATAACCTCTTGCTGGTGTTGAAGGGCGCATTGGACGACGCCTGGATTGAATACCTCGCGTACAAACGTGGCTGGGAGGAGGGCAAGGAGCAGGACATGTTTTCATTCAAGCTAGCAATGAAGAACCTTTGGAAGGAAGAGAAACCCAAGAAAATTGTCCATGACGAATCTCCTCCTCCCATCTGGATCTTGTGCACGCACATCGACAGCCCCTTGGCGTCGCCCAAGTTGGTGTCGCAGGGTAAAGAGCTCAGCAAGAAATGGCAATGCGGGTTTGTTGCAATTGACAATGTAAACGACAATACCGATATACTTTTGGCGTTGGTCATTCGGGACATTCTAGCGAGAAAGAAGCGACCCAAACAAACACAAGCAGCCAAACAAACACAAGCAGCTAGATAAACATCTAGGTGACGACGGGCGCAATGGCGACACCCAATTCAGAATCGCCCTGTCCGTAATACAAGAACCACTGCCCCTTGAACTGGACAACCCCCTCACAAAACACAACCTTGTTGACCTGGCCCTCCACCTCGTTTTTTTGCTCTGGCTTGAGAAAGGGCGTTTCGAGCCGGGCCAAGGGCCCGCTCCGGATATTGCTATAGTCCACCAACATCTGGTTGATGGTGTACGTATCCTTGGGCAAACTTGCGCCGCCAGTGGTCAGTGCGTTATAGATAAACACCCACTGGGACGAATTGCCCGCCATTTTGATGGGAGCTGGGCCCGACTCAATCAATTTGCTTTCGAAATTGAAAACCTGCTTGGCCCAAGTATTGCTTCCCACCGAGTCGCTCGTCAAGTTCCAGTGGATCAAATCGTGCGACTCGGCGAGGTGCAACTCGGAATCGCCCCAGATCATGTAGAACTTGCCATCCCGGTTGCGCTCGGTGAAAATGGCGCCGGATTTGGACCACTCGTGGCGGATAAAGCGGTCGCCATTGCTGCTGAACGCCACGTCACACCAATGCGGCGGCACAATTGGCCCCAATTTGTTCCAATGCAACAAGTCTATGGATGTGGCGACGCACAACCGGGCTTTGTGCAAGTCGTAGGCGGTATAAGTGACAATAAACAACTTGGACTCTGGATCTCTTACAATCCGGGGATCTTCACACCCACCCCCGCGCTCGTACGATTCTGTGGCAGTGATGATTGGCTTTTTAAACTTTTCAAAATTCACCCCATCCTCAGACCATGCCAAGCCGATGGAGGACAACTTGGCGGCGTTTTGGGCACGGTAGAGCAAAAACACCTTATTGTCCACGACAATGGCCGTGGCATTGTACAAGTATGCCGACTCAAATTCCACACTGGGGTCCGGAGTAAGAATGGGGTTGTGTTTGTATTTCTTAAACGGTCCAATGGGGAAACTCGTTGGCGGTTTATAGTGCCTGCATCCGTCTACGGACGCCTTGTCAATGATTGGTACCATCATGGCGGAGCAATAAGGTGTGTGGGGTGTGTGGGGTGACGGAGAGAGACATCAAAAAAAAATAACAAAAACGCCGGTGACATTTGCGACATGGCAACCCTGTCTTATCAGACCAACAAAAAGGAGAGACCAAAAAAAAAAAAAAGAGAAAGACGACAACAACAGCAACAGCAACAACAGCAACATCATTAAAAGCATGGGCCAATTGCTATCACATCCCATTGAGGAAAAGGAGCTTGAATATAAAGTACACACCAAGATCTCGTACTGCGTGGGGGCGATGCAAGGGTACCGGATGTCCATGGAAGATGCACACAATGTATTGATTAACGAAGACGAATCAATTGCCGTTTTTGGAGTGTTTGACGGCCATGGCGGGAAGCAGTGTTCAGAGTACCTTGCGGGGCACCTACCTCGACTAATATTCAAAAACTTGCAGCGACTCAAGCAGCAGCAGCAGCAGCAGCAGCGGTCCGCGCCCGCGCCCGCGGCATCCACCAAGGAGGTGTCGACGATTTTGAGGGATGCGTTTTTCAGGGCCGACCACGACATATCAAAATACGCGAATATGATCAATTGCGGGTCGACCGGGATTGTCACCACCGTTATAGGCCAGTACATTGTTGTTGCCAACACGGGAGACTCGCGATGTATTCTTTCCATTGACGGCCATGCCAAAACGTTGTCGTACGACCACAAGCCCTGCACCATGGGCGAGCGAGTGAGGATTGAAAACAGTAATGGGTACATATTGAACAACCGGGTCAATGAGGTGTTGGCATTGTCGCGCGCGTTTGGCGACTTCAAGTTCAAGGTGCCGTATATGGAGGAGTCGAGGAACAAGTATATCATAAAAAACCAGCAGCAGCTCGCAACGTCGGTGGTGAGACTACCACCGGAGCTCTACCAAGTGACGGTTGAGCCCGACGTGTTGACGTACGACATGAGTGCGGGAAAACTACCCGAGTTTATTGTGCTCGCGTGCGACGGGATCTGGGACTGTTTCCAGAACGACCAGCTCGTGAAGCTCATTAGGGACAAGTTGGTGCTTGGGTGGAAGTTGAACAAGATTGTTGAGTATATACTAAATGACAGCTTGACAATGGCCAACAACTACACGGGGATTGGGTTTGACAATATGACGTTGATCATTGCTGCCATACATGGCAAGGACGAGAGTTCGGAGGGGTGGTACAAGAGAATGGTTGACACGGTGTTGAAGGAGAAGGGGTTGGCATAGGAGTAAATGGTGGAGGGGCGGGGACGTGCATAAAACTACCTTTGTAATAGAAGACGCTAAATAGTGATGCATCGGGGGGGGGACACTACAATCTAAAAACGGCCTTGGTAAAGTCTTGGCCCTGCTGCTTGGCAATACCCTTTTCAATGTCGTTTGGCTTTCTGGAACCATCGGCGCCAGCAAAAGTGCCGGCACCCCATGGAGAGCCGCCGTGGACAATGTCCAAGTTGGTCATGTCTGGGTACCCATAGCCAAATGGAACGTAGATGATCCCGTGGTGGGTCAAGGTTGAGATACTGTTGATGGCAGTGGTTTCCTGACCGCCCCCTGGGGTGCCGGTGGAGACAAACACGCCGGCATACTTGCCTCTCAATGCATTCTTGGCCCACAAACCACCAGTCCGGTCCCAGAAAGCCTTCCACTGGGCGGGGAAGTTGCCAAACCTGGTGGGGATACCAAACAAAAAGGCGTCGTACGAGGTCAACGTGTCGTTGGAGGCAACGGGGATGTCGGGCTTTTCGGGAGCATGCATCTTTTCCAAAATGTCCTTGGTGAAGGTTTCTGCCACTTGGAAGATGTCGGCCTGGCCACCGGCAGCTTCAACACCGGCCTTTTCGGCCAATGCTAGTTCGTAGACGTGGTTGTACAAGGAGTAGACGATAATTGCAACTTTGGGTGCGGGTGCCATTGCGGAAACTGCTGGGGAAAACTGAAGAATAGAGTCAAGGTGCGGGTGCCAGACACTGGGGTATTTATAGAGCAGTCCATGTTTGCATCCGTGGCATCCTGCTACTGTGCACGTCGGTTGGTTTGCTTTGGTTGCTTGCTGTTTATGCATGGTGAGAAAACTCTCCCTCCCTCCCTCTCCACCCCCCCACACACTCTTCTGCTTAGTAACAAGCTTAGTAAAGTATAGGGGCTCCAGAAGGACCCGGGGTACATCCCCCCGCCACCCCCCATCCACCTGGTGGGTGGCTATAGCAACTTACGGTTGGTAGCCCCTGGGTTCGGGATACCAGGAAGCGAAGTATGTCACGTGAGGAACACGCGACTCTATTTTTTTTTCTTTTCTTTCCTGTTGTTGTTGCTTTTGTTGTGTGGACTGATTTTCTTGATGCCCTTTCTCTCGCTTGGGCGGGAATACCTTCAATATCATTCGATGAACTCTTAGGCATACCAGGGCAACCCATTCAAGGCTCTCTAGCACATATACAAACCCAACTACACAAATATTCACAAACCTTTTTAGGAACCTATTCATATCTACACCCACGCATACACGCATACACTATACAATA
>JAKTZW010000528.1:0-15780 GCA_030579015.1 Zhuliangozyma blackwelliae | reverse complement strand
AAGAAAAAAAAAATTTTGTGTGTGTGTAAGCTTGGCTTACCCGGGGGTATCCACTACAGGCGCCGAAACAGGAAACGACGGGCCAAGGGATATTGCATGCTTGTTTAGTGCACTCTCTGGACAATGCCAAGACGGTACATGGGCCATGCAATCTCTTTGTGTGCTTCCCCCATGCCCAATCGTTATATATGTAGGGGGGGGGGGGGTCGGTGCGGGGTTACTCTACCAAAACATTTTCACCGCACGGATACCCATAACGAGCCAAGAAGATGCGCTTGAGTTTACGCTGCAGCGGCTCGGGCTCGGGCTCGGGCTTGGGCTGTGTACACCGGCTACGGCTGCCACTGCCACTGCCACTGCAGCTTACCCCTGCAGGTAATAATCTAATCATAATCCTTTATGCATTCTCTATTGGTCAATGTCTAGTATACACACACACTTAATCAACTTCTTCAACAGTTGGACCTTCGTTGGATGGCTCGGGAGCAGAACCAGCACCGGGGAAGCCGCCTGGAGCAGCACCGCCGGCTGGGGCAGCACCGGCTTGGTAAGCCTTGGTCATCACGGGGTTGGCCTTGGACTCCAACTCCTTTTGCTTGTCGGCAAACTCCTCTTGGGTAGCAGTCTGGTTGGCATCCAACCACTCAATGGTTTCCTCGGCAGCCTTGGTGACTTCCTCAACCTCAGAAGCATCCAACTTGGACTTGAACTCCTCGCCAGACAAGGTGTTCTTCAACGAGTAAGCATAAGACTCCAACTGGTTCTTGGCTTGGATTCTAGAGGCCTCCTTTTCGTCGTCGTCCTTGTACTTTTCAGCCTCAGACACCATTCTCTCAATCTCCTCCTTGGACAATCTGCCCTTGTCGTTGGTGATGGTAATCTTTTGCGTCTTACCGGTACCCTTTTCCAAGGCAGAAACATTCAAGATACCATTGGCGTCAATGTCAAAGGTAACTTCAATTTGTGGAACACCTCTGGGGGCGGGGGGGATGCCCGACAACTCAAACTTACCCAACAAGTTATTGTCCTTGGTCTTGGCTCTTTCACCTTCAAACACCTGGATCAACACACCGGGCTGGTTGTCGGCATATGTGGAAAAGGTCTCAGACTTTTTGGTGGGGATGGTTGAGTTTCTGGGGATCAACTTGGTCATGATACCACCAGCGGTTTCAATACCCATCGACAAGGGAGCAACATCCAACAACAACAAGTCCTGAGTCTTGGACGAGGTGTCACCAGACAAGATGGCAGCCTGGACAGCAGCACCATAGGCAACAGCCTCATCGGGGTTGATGGACTTGTTTGGCTCCTTGCCGTTGAAAAAGTCGGAAACCAACTTTTGCACCTTGGGGATTCTGGTGGAACCACCAACCAACACAATCTCGTCAACCTGGGCCTTGTCAATCTTGGCATCCTTCAACACCTTTTCAACCGGGTCCAAAGTGGATCTGAACAAGTCGGCACACAACTCCTCGAATCTGGCTCTGGTGATGGAGGTGTAAAAGTCAACACCCTCAAACAACGAGTCAATCTCAATCGAGGTCTGGGCAGAAGAGGACAAGGTTCTCTTGGCTCTTTCACAAGCAGTTCTCAATCTTCTCAAGGCTCTTTGGTTGGAGGACAAGTCCTTCTTGTGCTTTCTCTTGAACTCATTGACAAAGTGCGTCACCAATCTATTGTCGAAATCCTCACCACCCAAGTGAGTGTCACCGGCAGTGGCCTTGACTTCAAAGATACCGTCTTCAATAGACAACAAGGAAACATCAAAAGTACCACCACCCAAGTCGAAAATCAACACATTCTTTTCTTCTTCAGTCTTCTTGTCCAAACCATAGGCAATGGCAGCAGCGGTTGGTTCATTGATAATTCTCATAACGTTCAAACCAGCAATCAAACCGGCATCCTTGGTGGCTTGTCTTTGCGAGTCGTTAAAGTATGCTGGAACAGTGACAACAGCGTCATTAACCTTGGTGCCCAAAAAGCCCTCGGCAGTTTCCTTCATCTTGGTCAAAATCATGGATGAGATTTCCTCTGGGGTGAAAACCTTGGTCTCGCCCTTGTACTCAACCTCAATGGCAGGCTTGCCACTCTTGTCAACAACCTTGAATGGAAAGTGCTTGGCGTCGTTTTGCACGTCAGCATCGTTAAACTTTCTACCAATCAAACGCTTAGCGTCAAACACCGTGTTGGCGGGGTTCATGGCAGCCTGGTTCTTGGCGGCATCACCAATCAATCTCTCAGTGTCGGTGAATGCGACAAAAGATGGAGTGGTTCTGTTACCTTGGTCATTGGCAATAATCTCAACTCTGTCGTTGGCAAAGTGAGCCACACAGGAGTAAGTAGTACCTAAATCAATTCCGACAGCCTTGGACATTGTGATATTGGTTCAATAGGGTTAATTGGAATGGTAAGAGAAAGAAAAGAAAGGCAAGAAGAAGTGAAAAAAAAGGAAGAGAGGAGGGGGAGAAGAAGAAGTGGGACCTTTGTTCAGTTTAAGTAGGAGACTAGTGGGCGAAAAAAATTTGTTGCAAAAACCAGTAATTTTTTTCTTCTTCTTTGGTCCCGTAGAATCAAATGGAAGCAAATGGAAGCAAAAAATAAAAAAGTTTGTGAGAGTGAGAGAGAAAATGTCTCAAATCTCAGTGTCGTGAAAGGGATGGCTGGTGTCGCACTTTTTTTTTGGTCCATTCTACGACACGGGATTACATTGTCTTGTGACGCAAAGGTGATGAAAAAGTAAAGTAATCAATTGACTAAAAAAACAAAGACATAAGAAACGGGTGCCTATTCCATACACCTCTCTCTCTCTCTCTCTCTCTCTCCCAGGTCGCAGGTGACAATTGTAGTACAATCGGTTAAAGGACGATATACCCCTTAGAACCGCCTCCATTGCTCCATTACTGGGTCTTGGCTGCGCCTTCAGCTGAAGCGTCGTGAACCAACTTGTACGAGTCAAGGACCCGGAACGCATGCTTAATGTGGCCCCAAACGTCCTTCAACACAGGGTGGTTGATCAGGCCAACCAAATTGTCGCCGGCAACACCCAAGTGGGTGAAATAAGCTCTGGTAAAGGGCGAAACTTCGTGTCTCTTTTTCAAAAACACCGTGTACGCCAAAAATGGCGACAACGACCTCTTTCTAAAGGTAATGACCCGGACAAGCAACCAGACATAAGTAACCAACTCAATCCCGCTGGCAATCTGGATCGACTTGGCATTGTTATTGTTGATAAATGTGGAAATGTGCTTGGAAATGGGCGACTTTTCAAAGCCCACAATTGGCAACAAGTAGCTGTTGGTGTATGCCAACACATGAAACGACGAAAACACCACAAACGGAACCAAGGTCAACCAAACATAGGGTCTAAGAAACAACAAAAAGCCCGCCAACAAAAAGTAGTGGGTATTGTCGTCCTTGATCAACAATGGCAACTTGAACCCATTCTTTTGAACCGCCTGGAAAAGCAAAATGCCAAACGTGGCCAAGCTTCCAAGCAACGACGCCAAGTACCACACCTTGTACGTTTGAGGAAACACCCTAAAGTACGTCGCGGTGTAAAGAAATGCCCCGAGCAAGGTCAAGACATTTCCGACAAACCATCCAAACTGGAGGGTTTGAACCGTCTCGAGCAACTTTTCCTGGTCAAACTTGAATGCTGGAGCTGCGGGAGCTGCTGATGACGTGGCACCAGCTGACTTTTTGCTTGCTGGCGTGGATGTGGCAGCTGTCATGGTAACGCAATTGAAGAATGTGTTGTATAGAAAGAGGGGGGGGCAAAGGAAGAAAGAAGGTTATCAAGTGTGGTACGAACTTTTTTTAATTTTTTTTTTTTCTTGTCTTGCTCCTTTTTGCCCTTCAGTTGCCTTTTCTCGCTGTCCGCTGCTTTTTTCTTTTTTCCCTCCTCTTGTCTCCTTTGGTTGTGGAACTGAGACTGTGAGAATTTCAGGCTGTCTCGCTCCAAGTTCAAGCGCTGGTTGCTGGCTCTGGCTCAAAGTTCAAGCCAGCAACCAAAGCAGTTTACCTCACATCCACAGTTGTTTGGTTGCCATTTGCCCTCTGGTTCAGAAAGGGATATACATGCCCTTGCCTCGTAGAGCCGTCCCCCCCTTTTTCTTTCCACGCTTCGCTCCACCCCGCCCCATGCTCTTCTTCTCGAAATAAATCACTATACAAAAACTATAAATCTACTGCCTCCACTAACGCAAAAAACCCTTGCGGCTCTTTTGTGGTGCCGGCTGGGGTGTAGGCTCCTGGGGCAACAACTTTTGCTTTTCCAACTGAATCTTCTTTTCCTCCAACAACTTAATCTGCTTGGTCAACTTATCCTTCATCTCCTTGTGCCGGGCAAACAAGTCCGCCTCCGATCTTTGCAACTTCTTCTCCTTTTCAGTAACCTTTTGTTGGAAAACAGTCTTCATCTCCGCCTCCATCTTGGCCAACTTGGCCTCGTGCAACGCCTTTTCCTCCTCTTGTCTCGTGGCAGGGTCAAACTCTCTAAACACAGTGTGGTCCTGTTCAATGCCCATCCTAACCAACTTTTCCGACCGGTAGTTTTCATACAACACATTGGCGGTATGCTCCTTCAACTCCTCCAAAAAGTTTCTCACCAACAATTGACGCAACTTGACAAAGTCGTTGTGGTTCTCATTGTCAACCTCAATCACGCCCCATGGGTACTTTCTGCCCCGGACCAATCTCCCGTCTGGTGTCTGCACCTCCTTGGTGGAACCAACAACGGCAAATGGAAAGGTATCTATAATCTTTTGGGTGTTCAAAACAGCCTCCTCGTCCTCGCCCTGGAAATCGCTGGGGCTAAACACCTTAATACCCTGGTAGCTAATGTCGGCCAATATTCTTTGCTTAAACTCCAAAATCTCGTCATCCGTCAACGCATCAGACTTGGCAATTATGGGGATCAAGTTGACCTTTTCGTGCACCTGCTTCATCAAAACAATGTCCAAAGCCCTCAAAGAATGGCCCGTTGGCTCAATAAAGTAAAGAAAGGCGTGCACTCTGTTGTCTTCAACGGCGCTTCTGTTGACCCTGGACTCGGCCTCCAAGTACAGGTCAAATCTGCTGTTGATCTCATCAACAATAGGTTTCCAAGAGTCGAGGTTGTTGATGGCCTCGCCAAACCCAGGGGCGGTGATAACGCTAACTTTCAACTTGACACCATCCTCTTCAATTTCAGCCTGGGTGGACTTGATCTTGACCGCCGCCTTGTCGCCACCCCTTTCGGGTACAGCGGCATCGCCGTTTTGCTCGTCGTCGTGACCGCGGCCAACTTCAGACACCAAAATCTCACGGTTGAACAAGGTGTTGATCAAAGTGGCCTTTCCTAATCCGCTTTCGCCAATGGCCATAATGTTCAAGTTGAACCCTCTTCTCACTGACTTTCTGTGCCATTGTTTGGGCAAGTTGGCAAACCCAACGTAGCCGTTGAGCACCTTTTTGATGATCTTGATCTCGGGAGACGCTGGCGAATGGCGATTGTCAACTATTGCACATGTTAGTACGTGGGGGGAAGCGAGGGGGGGTGAGGAAGGGGAGGGCAGAAGGATAGATTGGCTACAAGCCATCCAGTCTGGTCATGGTTACACACATACCTGAAGTCATGCTTTGATTCTATTGTTTAGGTTGGTTGTTTGTGTGTGTGTTTGTTTGTGTGTTTGTGTGTGTGTGTTGTCGGGTTGGGCGTCTAAGATAAATAAAAAAAATACCTCTATTCTCGCAGCTGGCCTCAATTGGTTAACAGGTTCTTTCGTTGGTGATTCAGTATACTTGTGGAGGGGGGTCAAGTAAAATAATACTGGCTTTGGGGGGGGTGGATCGAATGGGGTAATAGATGGAGGGGGGTGTCTTGCCTTGTTTTATCTAACCTTTGAGTTGTCCTTTTTCTAATTTTTATTGATTTTTTTTTTATTATATTTTTTTTTCCCTCTCGGTCGTCAATTGTGAAACAACCTGAAACGCGTTTATGTCACGTGATATGGTAGCGGAGCAGCAAGAGACTATATCAACGATTTTTAACAGCAATATGGCAAGGATGGTTGGAAAGAGTGGGTTTGGTTGTATATGTTGCATTGTATGGGGGAGTCTCAATAATTTTTTTTTTGTGTGTGTGGCGTTGCCTGTGGAAGCGGGTATGGTGAGGGAGGAGTGCATTTATGCGAGGCAACTACTTTGCAAGGGATACGGGGGAAGGAAGGTGCGAGGGGAGGAAGGTGCGAGGTGGCAGTTTACGTTCAAGTGGGATTGGAACACATGCCTGCTTATCCTCTGTCCTGGTTGGATTTGCAGAGGTATAAGTTGCATTCATAGATGCAAACCGTTTGCAGACTTTTGGCTACCAAATCTTTTGCTTCGTTTTCGTACCAATATTTGATAAAAATTAGTCTATAATCAAACACATACTCCCAACTGCACAAAATCAGTTTCATTATTGCCATTGCCCACACTAAAAGACTATACACAGTGTTCTACACCGGGCAATATTACCCAGGTCTACTCGCCTCTCCCCCCATGCATAGTCTATTCATTTCTAGTTTTCCCCCTCCGCATTTAACAACTGGTCTAGCAAGAACTGCAAAGCTAGCTTGGCAAACGCCGTCATGTTCCCCGCCCTCTCGCTGGTTCCTGTTTTGTACAGCGCCGAACTATCGCCGCTGGGCCCGCTCAACCCAATAAACACCGTGCCGACTTCGTTCCCCTCAATGCCATTCAGCAAGTGTAAATCAGTGCTGGGCCCAGCAAACCCGGTCTCAGACAATACGTATGTAGACCCCAACTCGTACTTGGCCGTCCGCGCGAGCTTCAAAGCCACTTGTTCCGATGGGCCCGTGTAATTGGCGATTTCATTTTCCAGCCACCCGGACAACTTCAACCTCTGCTTGAGCGAGTATACAAGCTTCCCGCCAATGTAAAAGTTGGATGCTCCCGGCACGGTGACTATGTACGCCGAGATCAAGCCGCCGCATGCTGCCTCGGAAATGGCTAGTGTCTGCTTCCTGGCCCGAAGGAGGGTGGCTATCTCGGTGACAATTTGCGTGATCTCTTGTGGTGGGAACGACATGTAGGGTTGCTTTGTTTATGGGTGTAGTACGTGGGGGATAAGTTGCGCCGGCTTTAGCTTGCCACTGGGACTTTCCAAGGTGTGAGTGAGTGGGTGAAAGTGATGGTGAAAGTGATGGTGAAAGTGATGGTGAAAGTGATGGTGAAAGTGGTTTTGAGGGTTTGTTTTTGTGAGGTAGTGTTTTGTTCAATTTGGAGTTAGGATTGACCAGTGGTTGGGGCAATGTCCGTAGTTGGGATTGACCAGTGATTGGTGCTGTAAAAGTGGTTGGTGCTGCAACAGTGGTTGGTGCTGTAACAGTGGTTGGTGCTATGACAATGGGCGAGTCCACTGCATCATCCAGTACCGCGTCCGTGGTTACATGTGGTTTGCAATCGTTCCAATTGCACACTTTTTAAACTACAAAGGGCTAATCTCCCCAGAGTTGGAAACTATTACCCCCCAGACCTTGTTTAGATACTCACATATAGATACAGCCGCAACCATCTCTTTAAAGTGTTTCCTCGTCGCTGCCTAGTACCCATGTAACCTTTTCCTCACACACGACCCCCCCCCCCCCCACCAGCAAAAAAAAAAAATTGTTACTGATTCAACAGTGGCAAAGAAAAACACGGCCAACGGGCAACACTTCCAATCCCAATCACCCATCCAATCCGCCACTCTACACCATGGCGCCCACCAAGACATTGAAGTTCCATGCAGGGAAAATCCAATACGACGAAGAGACCAACCGTTGCACGCCATTGCCCTATAAAGGCGTCATAACCATAAAGCCCAGCGAAGAAGAACCCGATTTTCTCGATTTTACGTGGTCGGCCAAACAGGATCTGTCACAGGCCACTACAGGGAGCATAGAGAAGGACGAGTTGTTGTTGATACCTGGCGATGTCACCGTGAAGCAAATAAAATCGTGCAACACCGGGCGCGTTTTTGCCTTGACGTTTTTGAGTTCGGGTGCCAAGTACTTGTATTGGTTACAAGACGTTGGGGATATTGACCGGTTGGATAAGTTGACCGAAAAGGACCAAAAGATTATCCATGACATTGTCGAATTGATAAGCATCAACGAGGAGGATGAAGATGAAGACGAGGACGAGGACGAGGAACCAGCCGATGCACACCAGCAGCAGACGCCAAAGGGAGAAGTGAAAGCGTAAGTACAGTATATATGTATACTCACACACACACACCCAAACACCCAAACACACGCACACACGGTAATGCAACACTTTCATACTAACTACTATGTAGAACACCTCCGGCTTTGAAACTACCAATCGCCACCATTTCGTCGGTATTGGACGTGCAAACCATAGACAAGCATTTGGACACGCTTTCGTTGGCGGAGTTGCAGGAGTTGTACGGCGCGTATCTTCCCGAGAGCATCAGGGCCAGCCCCACCAAGGCTCAGATCATGGAGGTGGTGAGAAGCGGGTTCTTTGCCCAGTCTGAGCAGCAATTGAGCGAGCTGTTGAGAAGCCAGAGCGGTGCTGGCTACTTGTTGGCACAGTCCTTAAAGTATGAGTACCAAGGCGAGGGCGTGGATGGGTTCCTTGCTGGGATCCGAGAATTGGCCAAAAAGGAAATGGAAAAGAAAAAGGAGGAGGGGGAGGCGGAGCAGGAAAAGCATGTAAAGGAGCAAGAGAAGGAGTGAGTGTGTAGACCAGGAAGAAACTTAAACATTGTGATGGAGAATTACGTCATCAACCTTTTGTAGCAACACAAGGTGTAGCATGCAACCGAAAACCATAAAATACCACCAAACCCCACCATTGTCATCTCACAACCAAAACTATATTACAGCATCGACGGCAACCGATAATGACACACCAAACAAAAGTTGAGATCTATACCCAGCCCGAGGAGCAGCAGGTCTCGAGCACATCAGTTGGCGAATCAGCTAGAGAAAAGCTCGAGGAGTTGGTTGAGAAGCACCCGAACGAGGACGTCAAGGACGAGAATGCTAGCCACCCGGCCAAACAAGACGTAAAGAGGTCAAACCTTGGCGTGCACCCCGACACAGAAGTTGAATTCGACGAAGATGGAATGGAAATACCGAAGGGGAAGATACCTCTTGACTCCCAGTTCTCCACCGCCGAGATACAAAAGATTGTGGGATTGGCCAAGGAAAAGGGGATATTGAAGGAGGATGTTGAGATAAAGATTGTTGACAAGGGAGAGCTTGGTGATAAGATTCAGATTGAGGACTCGCCGGAGAAGGAGAGTGAGAAGTAGGAGGGGCTCCGGGCTCCATTGCCGAAACCTTGGTGAATCACCCTAGACAGTGAAGGCAGGTACCAGGCAAACAGTAATCAAAGAGACGTCTCTCTAACCAAACGATTCTCCCTTGCACCCTTGCACCATTGCACCCTTGCACCTTGCTCCCTTGTTCCTTGCACCTTGCACCCTTGCTGGATTGTCTGTCTAGCAAATGTTTCAACTTGAAACAGAACAAGCGAAAACAACAACAAAATGTTTGCAATACTCAATAGACAAAAAAAAACAAAAAAAACGGTCCATCGTTGGACTAAATATCTGCTCTCTTTCTCTCCCACACACACATACACAATGGAATCACCGCGAATACGAAGCAGAAACTATGTTCTTTACATTATCACCTTTGTAGGACTCATACTAGTTACACTCACTGCGTACTTGCACATTCTACCGCTCAAAGGACCGGATCTGCCCGGGTGTCAACCGGTGTGGATGGTTCCCTCGTACGCCCGAATCAAATCGTTTGACGAGTCACACACCAAGTTTGCCTCAAAGTACTCCCTATACTTGTACCGCGAGCAGGAAAAGGATAAAATCCCCAACGAGTCACAAGGCTTTGACTTGCTAGACGGCGTCCCGGTGTTGTTTATCCCCGGAAACGCAGGCAGCTATCGACAAGGACGGTCCATTGCTGCCGCGTCGGCCGACTTGTACTTTGAACAGTATGACAAGTACCATGGTGCAAACAGCAATGTCAAGAATCTCGACTTTTTCATGGCCGACTTCAACGAGGACTTTACCGCGTTTCACGGAAGGACAATCTTGGACCAGGCAGAGTACTTGAACGAGGCAGTTAGGTTTATCCTCGATTTGTACCTGACTACTCCCAACCCTCCGAAATCGGTGATTGTTGTTGGCCACTCCATGGGCGGGGTTGTTGCTCGAGTTATGGTGTCCTTGCCAAACTATGTCGAGGATTCGATAAATACAATCATTACGCTCGCGTCACCACACGCCGCTGCTCCCTTGACGTTTGATGGCGATATACTTCGGATCTACTCCGCGGTTGACAGGTTTTGGCACGAGGGGTTCAGCAAGGAGGAGTCGTCGAGCGGGTATGCCAAAGTCGCCAGGTCCAGGTTGAAGAATGTGTCGTTGGTTTCAATCACGGGCGGGGGACTGGACTCGACCTTGCCTGCAGACTACACCACGCTTGGGTATCTAGTGCCCCCCAGCAACGGGTTCACCGTTTTTACCACCGGCATGCCGTTGGTGTGGACCCCAATCGACCATTTGGCCATTGTTTGGTGTTCCCAGTTGAGACACAGGGTCGCTGAAGCGTTGCTTGCAATCGTTGACGTCCGGCTGCCGTTTAGGACGTATCCGTTGGAGGCAAGAATGGACGTGTTTAGCAAAGTGTTCTTGCCAGGATTCGAGCGGAGCCAAGTGGGAACTGAAAGGAAAAAGACATTTGATGCTGACCACGTCTCCCCGGCTGGTGCAAAACTTGTCTTGGACCACGAACAGAGTGGTAACCACGCCTTTACGATACAGAAGAAGCAGCAGCAACATCAACAGTTTTCATTGTTGTCGTCTCGTCCGGTACCCGTGTACTTGTGCACGGAAACGGAGTGTGTTGACACGCACGGCGCCATCATACCGCAGTCCACCGCCAACGCTGCTGTGTCGCAGTCGTCTTTGGGCGGAGAAAAAGCGCCATTCTACAGTCTAGAGTTGAATTCGTCCGTGTTGGAAGCCTACCAAAGCATCGTGGTGTCCAAGGAACCAGGCTCGTTTGTGGTTGCTGGTTTGAGTCACGATACTACAAGCTACACGATTGGCGGCGGCTTCTTTAGCTTGCTCGTGGGCCGCTCATTATCAATCACCAAGCCACCGTCGTCGTCATCGTCATCGTTCAACATTCACATTTCCGGGGCATACAGCAGCCTCTTTGTCTACAAAGTGACAATTGCGGGGTTGGGCGGCAACAAACATTTCACTCCCTTTATACGCCAATGGATAGAGGAACCGTACGAAAGCAAGTGGTTTATCGACTTGGCACCCAGGTCTACCCTTGCACTAAGCATGCATGGCATCGCGCCGTTTGTGCCCTACAAGGACAAAGACCACGGAATGAACTTGCAAGTGTGGACAGAGACGGAGGGGAGTCTTGGCGTTAGAGTCTCGATTGACATTGTGTCGAGTTTGCGGCTTTTGGTCTTGAGGTATAGGCTCTCGATTGTGTCCATGATGGTGTCAATCATTTGTTTGGTGATGATTGTCCAGGTCGGGCAGTGGGGGGGCAAGTACCCTTCGTTTATCAGCGTGTTGATATTGATCAACCAGAAGTTCTGGTGGGCCATTGTGCTTGTGTTGGCCGTGCTCGGTCCGGTGGTGGGAGTGCCGCTCGTACAAACTGTGCTCAACTTGGTTGATCCTGTGGTGTTGCAGGACTCCAACGAGATCAATTTGAGCTTGCACGCCGACTGGAAGTTGAACTCGTTCTACTTGGGTTTGGAAAGTGTCAATGTGGTGGGCGTCGTGTTGTACTGCATTGCAACCTTTGCTTTGGTGGCGACGTACTTGGCATTGGTGGCGTTGGGTACTGTTGTGCGGCTACTCGCCGACAGAATCCCGACAGTGCCCATAAAAAGACGGAGGACAATGTTGGTAGCTACGGTGTTGCTCCTGGCTATGATTACGGTATACATACCGTACCAGGTTGTTTACGCCATTTGCTGCGTGGTGCAAATGGCCAACGTCATCAAAAGCTGGAGGCACGAGTCTGCATTCAACTACCAAATCTCGTGGTTGGTGCTTATGCTCTGGGTGTTGCCAATCAATGTGCCTATAATCGTTGTGTTTGTGCATAACTTGGCGGTCAACTGGACAACACCGTTTAGCTCACACCACAATTTGTTGTCCATCTTGCCCATACTCTTGTTGGTGCAAAGAAACAACTACGTTATGGCGCTACTCAAAAGGGGAAAGAGTAAGAACAAGAAAGGTGGGGAGAGGGTGAGGGAGGATGAGGAGGAGGGGGAGGGGGTGGAGGAGCAGAAGCAGCAGCAGAAGCAGAAGCAGCAGCAGAAGCAGAAGCAGCAGCAGAAGCAGGGGGAGGCAGAAAAGGGAAAGAACAGGGGCAGGGCGAAGAAAGGGGGGGAAAAGTACATTCTTATCAGGGCCATCCAGTGGTTTCTCGCCTACTTTGTGTTTTATGCCGTGGTGTACGGATCGCGTCACACATACTGGCTACACCACTTATTCAACTTTCTCAGCTGCCTCCAATTGGCGGTGCTTTTCGATAGCGCTAGTGAAAAGATAGACGGAAACTAATATACATTTCAAACCTATTAACTAATTCAATAATATACAAACATCAAGAAATGAAACAACTCATAATGAAATACAACCAACAAACTACCCAACCCTTCTCTAGGTAGAAGCAGAAGAGTACTTGGTGACAGCTCTGGTACCTTCGGAAACAGCGTGCTTGGCCAATTCACCGGGCAAGATCAATCTCACGGCAGTTTGGATTTCTCTGGCGGAAATGGTGGACTTCTTGTTGTAAGCAGCCAACTTGGAAGCTTCAGAGGCAATTCTTTCAAAAATGTCATTGACAAACGAGTTCATGATCGACATGGCCTTTTGCGAGATACCAGTGTCGGGGTGGGTTTGCTTCAAAACCTTGTAAATGTACGACGAGTAAGTCTCCTTTCTGGCCTTGGTTCTCTTCTTGCCACCATCGGTGGAAGCAGTCTTCTTGGCGGCTGGCTTCTTTTCAGCAGGGGCCTTGGAGGCGGGTTTCTTTTCAGCTTTAGGTGGGGCCATTGTAAAATGTAATAGTTCTTTGGTTAGAAGAAGAAAAGTATTTTTAAAAAAACAAGGACAAGCTTGAACAAGGGGGATTGTCGCGCCTTTTTATAATCTGGTTCAAAAAAGTCAAAACAAACGGGTCGTGCGCGAGGGCGATTAATATAGAAACTGTAGCACAATCTGCCGCATGGGCAGTTTTGAGAATGCCTGCGCAGCTGTCAGCACGGGAAAAATAAGGTAGCGCAGGAGAGTATCTCTTCATTATGCTTCCCTCACACACACACACACTCTCTCACACACACATTCTTCTCCTTCTCCCCCTCCCCCTTTCCCCCCAAACTCTTATCAAACTCCAAGAGCTTCTCTTCCATCATCAAATGCAGTTTAGGTAACTATAAAAAAGAAGACGATATCCCGCCACTTCCTTTTTTTTCTCTTTCCTCTTTCTTCTTTTCCTTTTCCCCTTTCCTCTTCTTTTGTTTTCCCTTATAATCAAAATCAAATCAAACAATATACAATGTCCGGTGGTAAAGGTAAAGCAGGTTCCTCAGAAAAAGCATCAACTTCCAGATCAGCCAAGGCTGGTTTGACTTTCCCAGTCGGTAGAGTCCACAGATTGTTGAGAAAGGGTAACTACGCTCAAAGAGTTGGTTCTGGTGCCCCAGTGTACTTGACCTCGGTCTTGGAGTACTTGGCTGCTGAAATCTTGGAATTGGCCGGTAACGCTGCCAGAGACAACAAGAAGTCGAGAATCATCCCAAGACACTTGCAATTGGCCATCAGAAACGATGAGGAATTGAACAAGTTGTTGGGCGATGTCACCATTGCTCAAGGTGGTGTCTTGCCAAACATTCACCAATCCTTGTTGCCATCCAAGAAGGCCAAGGCCGGTGCTTCTCAGGAATTGTAAAGTGCCTTTGCGAGGTGCTTTTGTATGAGGTTTGTTGAAAAGAGACAGTCCTCGTCTGTATATTATGAGATCATTTCTTTGTTCATTTCTGTCTTTAATGTAATTTAGTATATATTAGCAAAATAAATTTTTTTTTCAGCCTGGAAACCTCAACATCGACACCAACATCATCACCAAACATCAAACATCGACATCGTACAACCGCCATGGAAAAGTTTTCAACTTGGAGGGACAAGGGCACGGGGATATCGCCCTTTTTGCCTACACCGTTTCCTCACAAGAGCGTGCTAGTGCAATTGCCCGTCTTTGCCGTGAAACTTCCGTTCTTGATTGTTGCCTCGGCGGTTTACGCCGCCACTGGCCTCGGGTTATCGTTTATTCTTGGTGTCCTCTTTGGATTCAGCATTGACTTTTCCGTGGACGGCGTGAAAAAGTCCCAGGTGGCCAAGCTTGAAGCGTTGAAACCAAAGAAGAACGACTTGGTGGTGGCCAACTACACGTCCCCGCTCGACGGGTTCTTTTTTGCGTGGTTGAGCGGTACCACCTCGATTGCCATACTTGTTCCCAACAAGGCGGGCCAGTTGCACCAGTACACCCCATGGACGTTGTACAACCGTACGTTCAACTACTCTGAGGAAGGCGTTTTGGTGGAGGACGTTTCACTGTTGAACAACGGCAACAAGGTTGTGTTTCTCCTTTTGGAAGGTACGCCGTCCAACAACAAGGCTATCCTACCATTCATCAAGGTGCAAACGATAGCGGGGTTCAGTGTCAAGGGGTTGGTGACAAAGTTGACACCCAGCTATTTTACGTTGCCGATCCCGCATGTCAGTAAGGCGTACTACCTCTTCCAGTTGTTGGCAAACTTGTCAAGGCGCACACTCAAAATGAAGATTGGCACCTGTGACACTTTTGACGTTGGGGCAATCAGAACCTCGTTTGAATTGAACGGGTTGAGCAGTATCGGCAAAGACTTGGACATTGATGCAAAGCAAAGGTTTATTGAGTACTACTTTGATCACGATGTGAAAAAGAATGTATAGGTAGGGACTATGTAGATTACGAATGACGTCGACGATGACCGCTGTGTCTTTTGTGCTTTTTCTTTTTGCCCAGGATAAACTGCTCCATCGGGTCTTTGAATTCGTCATCGCTGTCGTTGTGATTGCTCCCTGGTTCATCATTCTCCCCCTCCTTGCTGACAAAGTCTGCCATTGGGTCTTGAAACTCGTCATCTTTGACACCATCTTTTACATCATCTTTGGCACCATCATTCCCATCATTCCCAGAACCTTCAATTAACCTAGTTTCACTCAACTTGCCCTTTATCAACTCTGGTTGTTTCTTTTCAGTCCCCCCTTGCTCCGGCTCTAGTTGTTTTCGTATTTCATCATAGTCAATCAAATAGTCATCCTCTCTTTCTCCCCCTCTCAACTTGTAGTAGTTGTGATCCACGCGTAGGTTGCGATCCCCAACCTTGATCCCATTGAAATTGTCCACTGCCAATATACAGCTCTTGAAATTCGCATACTTTAAAAACCCAAACCCGCGGTGCTTGCCCGTTTCCTTATCCTTTATTAGATTCATGTGGGTGGGTATGCCATACTGGGAAAAGATAACAATGATGTCGCGCTCCGTCAACCCAAAGGGGATGTTGCCAATGTATATGTAGTTTGTGTCTCGATAGTCATAGTGCCAGGAAGCGTTGTATGGCGTATTTGACTGTAGTTCCTTCTGGTTGATTAGGTTAATCTTTTGGATGGAG
>JAKTZW010000527.1:0-15895 GCA_030579015.1 Zhuliangozyma blackwelliae | reverse complement strand
GTTTCTCGCTGCCATCATCGGCGTCGGTTGGGAGACCGTTTCCAAGCGGCGTGGTCCTTGGGCCGGTAGTTTAATGTTCCGATGCACGAACTATACGGCACCAAGTGGTTGTATGCCTCCCGGCCATTTGTGGGCGACTTGATGTTGGTGTACGCCTTGTACACGCTCAACGGCGTCCACTCCACGTCCCGCTCCGACTTTCGCTTGATGGAGCTCGGCACCACGGGCGGTGGCGGCGGGTTCCCGCTGAGGAACAAATCTTGCACCACATACTCTTCGTGCATAGTTTTGTCCACGGCATCACTAATTGGCTTGGGGTCCAAATTGGCCAACCGCACTTTTATAAAGTTGGTGAAGCTGGTGGGGTTGGTGGTTGTCTCGTCATTGGGCCATTCGTATATCGGCGATATGACAAACTCGGGGGCTAGTTGTGATGACAGCAGCTGCTGCTGCGGCAGAAGGGTGGTGGAGGAGATGGCGACAGCGGCAGCCTGGAGGAATGCGTCGTCGATATGGTGTTGCAAATCCAACGGATTGTGGTGCCCAATCCCGGGTTCCATTAGCACCAAGCTGGGGTCATGGTGGTCATCCACATGGGGCTCTTGGTCGATATCAAGGAGATAGCTTGAATCAGGCTGAAACGTGAACTCCTCGGACTTTTCAGGGTACCCCAAAAAGCCCGTAGTGTCTGTTTCATACTCCAAGGCAAACGAGGGCTGTACCAGCTGAATCGTTTGGTTGGAAATCGAGGGTGACACGTCTAGGTATATGCCATCCAGATTGGTATTGGGGGTAAGGGCCTTGTTGATGCCGTGGTCCCGGCTGCCATTGTGGCTGATCGCGTTGATGTTGCAGTTGCCGTTGTTGCCGTTGCTGCTGCTGCTGTTACTATTGCCTGTGTTATTGCCTGTGTTATTGCCTGTGCTGCTGCTGTTGCCATTATTACCATCGTTGTTGTTGTTGTTGCTGCTGCTGCTGCTGCTGCTGATACTTTGAATGTTACCGCTACTGCTGTTGCTGTCATTGTTATTGTTGCCGTTATCGTTGGCGTTGCCATTCCCACTAGTGTTGCCGGTTTCGTTGCTGCTCCCATTGCAATTGTACAACGATTGGCTCGAGAAGTAGTCCCATTCAGCATATATGTCTATAGATCGATCATAGTTGGTTTCCGAAGGGAAGTCCTCATCATAGTTCAACATAGTATGCTGGCACAAGTAGACTCACCTCAACGATGCTTGATCCTACCTGAATTGACTTTGGTGACCACTCGTAAAAGAAATAACAAAAAAAGCAGGAATTTCGGGGTAACGACTAGGAAAGTTGTAGTATAACAAAGAAAGAAGAAGGCAGATGTGTGTGTGTGCTGGGTATCTAAACCAATAAAAAAAAAAAGAAGCAGCACCACCACCACCTGTGTAGGTAATAAAAAAAAAGTTGAAAGAGGTTGTGGATGGGGGGTGGGAGGTGAGGCGGTATGTGTAACCAAAGAAAGGGTGAGGATATTTGTACATTAAAAGAAAGTAGAATTACAGATACAATCCCAATAGGTTTGTCATAAAGTCGACACAAACGTAGAAAAAAACAAAAAAATCCGTGGCGCCTGCCTTTATACCTACAGCGCAAGGTTGCGGTCCTGTTTGTGGTAGATGGTTTATATCGTTTGTTTCTTTGTTTGTGGCTTATGGCAGACGTTTTATCCTCTGCTGTTGCCGCTGGGTACTCCTTTTTTTTCTTCTTCACCTTCCCCTTCTTTCTTTTTTTTTTTTTTGCACCCTTGCAGCCAAGACACACTCCTCCTCAACGGTTGGCGCTGCTGTACTAACAAACAAGTGGTTCAGACTGTTGGGCTAGGGGTGAGTGGTGGGAGGTGGGAGGTGAGAGTTGGTGAATGTCATCTTGATGACCATTGCCGTATTGCGCCACTCCTCTTTTGAATAAATAAGGAAAGTGATATAATCACCTAAAAGGGGGAGGAAGGGAGGGAGATGGTGCTGGTGGCTGCATATCCGCACAGAGATTGTGGGTAGTGCGCCAACCCACAGGAGTGGGGGAGAAGAGAGAGTGACTAAACCTTTACTATTTTTTTTTTCCTCTCTCTCCTCTCAACGGATCTGACTCTTGTGGGCAAGTGGAAAGTTTTTCTTTCGTTCTTGTTCCTACAACACACACATATATATATACAACCTTCCTTAAACTCATGACAATCGTGAGGCTATTGTCTAAACGCTTGCCTGGCCCGCCTGGCCCGCTTGTTTACTCTCTAAGGTTTAGTTCGACGGCAACGCCGCAGGCGCTTTCTCCGCGCCAGAAATGGCCCGAGTTGGCCGAAACGGATTTTGGTGATGGCGGCCAGCCAGACTATATCAAATTGATCCTTACATCGCGGGTCTACGACGTCGTGGACGAAGCAGGAACGCCATTGACACATGCAATCAACTTGTCGCACCGCTGCGGCGCCAACATCTATCTCAAGCGTGAAGATCTTCTTCCTGTGTTTTCGTTCAAGTTGAGGGGAGCCTACAATATGATTGCCCACTTGCATTCCAGGAGCGAACAGCTGCAACCCATGGGCGGCGTCATTGCTTGTTCTGCCGGTAACCACGCGCAGGGGGTTGCGTTTTCTGCCAACAAGCTAAACATCCCGGCCACCATTGTGATGCCCACCCCGACGCCCTCGATCAAGTACACCAACGTGTCGCGGCTAGGCTCGCAGGTTGTATTGTTTGGCGACGACTTTGACTCGGCCAAGCAGGAGTGCGCCCGGTTGAGTGCGGAGCAGAACCTCATCAACATTCCCCCATTCAACCACCCATACGTTATTGCTGGCCAGGGCACAATTGCGTTGGAGATCACCAGGCAGTTGAGGTTGGACAAGTTGAATGCATTGTTTGTCCCTGTTGGCGGCGGCGGTTTGATTGCCGGCGTTGCCGTGTACTTGAAGCAAATTGCTCCGCACGTCAAGATTATCGGGGTTGAAACGTACGATGCTGACGCCTTGTTCCAGTCGTTGGAGAACAAAGAGTCCACGACGTTGGAAAAAGTCGGCATGTTTGCCGATGGCACTGCCGTCAAGGTTTTGGGCGACGAGACGTGGAGGTTGTGCCGAAACCTTGTGGACGAAGTGGTCAAGGTTTCGACCGACGAGTTGTGTGCCGCCATCAAGGACATTTTCGAGGACACGCGGTCAATCACCGAGCCATCGGGCGCATTATCGGTGGCTGGTCTCAAGAGGTATGTTGAAGACCACCCGGAAATAGACCACCGCAACAAGACGTACGTCCCCATTTTGTCGGGCGCCAACATGAACTTTGACAGATTGAGGTTTGTTTCCGAAAGAGCCGTGTTGGGAGAGGGCAGAGAAGTGTCGTTGGCGGTGACCATCCCGGAAAAACCCGGCGAGTTTGCCAAGTTGCAAAAGATTATCCACCCCAGAGCCATCACCGAGTTTTCATACAGGTGCAGCGGCCAGGAGGTGGCCAACATTTTTGTGTCGTTCAACGTTGTTGACAAACGCCGGGAAAAGAGCGCAATCATTAAGGCTATGGAAGGGGCTGGGTTCGAGGTGGTTGACATTTCCGAAAACGAATTGGCAAAGTCTCACGGCCGGTACCTCGTTGGCGGGAAATCCCACGTTGCCCGAACCAATAATGAACGGTTGTACCAGTTTGAGTTTCCCGAAAAGCCCAACGCCTTGTTCAACTTTTTGCAAGCGTTAAAGAGCGACTGGGACATTAGTTTGTTCAACTATAGGAACCACGGCCACGATATCGGCAAGGTGTTGTGTGGGTTCACCCTTCCTGAAGGCTCGGAAGAGGAGTTTCAGCAGTTTTTGACCAATATCGGGTACACCTATGTCGACGAGTCGGAAAATGTGTTTTTCAAAAAGTTTTTGCGAAACTAGTATGTACATAAGCAAAGACCTTGCACCGTCAAAACAATCTATATATATATACATGTATATATGTATATATTTTCTAGTACAGAAGAGCACCACTTCAATCTTCGCGGCGCAAGAATGCTTGGTATGCGTCGTTGGAGATGGAAATGCGGCCCCGTTCCTTCATGGCTTTCTTTCCTTCCTTTTGCCTCTCCAACAACTTTTTGTACCGCGAGATGTCGGCGGCATGAAGTTTTTGGGTAACGTCCTTTCTCCGTGCCTTGATGGTTTCTCGAGCAACCACCTTGTTGTTCACCTTTGCCTGGATCGCAACTTCAAACTGCTGGTGCTTCAAGTACTTTTTGAACCTCGAAACGTACTCCTTGCCCCTGCTCTGCGCCTGTGACCTGTGCATGATTGTCGTTAAAGCGTCCTGGGGCTCGCCATGCACACAGAGTTCCATCTTGACAATGTCGCCCTTCCGGTACCCGGCATCCTCATAATCCAACGACGCATACCCCTTGGTGGCTCCTTTCAACTTGCCGAAAAAGTCTTCGACCAAGTGGCTCAAGGGAATTTCGTACTTTAACAAAACCTGCCCCGTGCTGAGGTATTCCACGTCTTTCTGTATGCCGCGGTTGCTGAGGCAGATCTGCATCACCGCCCCAACATATTCCCCTGGTACAGTCATGGTGGCTTCCACATACGGTTCCATGAAATGCTGGATGTTGCCCAACTTGTCGGCGGCAGGAAACTCGGCAGGGTTGGTGACAACCTTTTCCTCGCCGTTTCTGTACACAATCTTGTAGGGGACGGTTGGCGCGGTCAAGATGATTTTGGCCCCGTACTCCTTTTCCAAGCGTTCTTTGAATACCGACGCGTGAAGCGACCCCAAAAAGCCCAACCGCCATCCCAACCCCAAAGCGTTTGACGACTCCTTCTCTAAATGGACAGACCTATCGTTCAATACAAGGTTCTGCATATGGTCGTCCATTGTCTTGAACTCCTCGCCGTCGGCAGGGAAGGCGCCAACAAACACCATGGGCTTGGGCTCCTCAAACCCGGGCAACGGCTCGAGCCCTTGAGATTTGCCAAACTGGAAAAACGTGTCACCCGCCATTGCCTCCCTCGGGTTCTTCATTCCGGGGATGACGTACCCAACCTGTCCCGCCTTGATGAAATCCATGGGGGTTTTGTCGGGGTACATGATGCCCACCTCTTTGATATCGTAAACCTTGTTGGCGTGGGCCGACACAACTTTCATGCCCCTCTTCAACTTGCCGTCCACTATATGCACAAGCATCACCACCCCGAGGTACGGGTCGTGCCACGAGTCCACGAGCAACGCCTTGAGGGGCCTGTTCTCGTCGCCTTGCGGCGACGGGATCCTGTCGACGATTGCGGGTAGAATCTGGTCCACATGGAGCCCTGTCTTGGCGCTCACGGGTATGCAGTCCTCCCGGTCCAACTCGAAAGTGGTTTCCACTTGGTCCTTGGCCATCTCAATGTCGGCAGAGTCCAAGTCGATTTTGTTGATTATTGGTATAAGCTTCAAGCCCATACTATAGGCAAGAAAGAATGTGGCAACGGTTTGCGCTTGCACGCCCTGCGACGCGTCCACGAGCAACAATGCCCCCCCAGATGTGGCTAATGACGACGACACCTCGTTTTTGAAATCCACATGGCCCGGCAGGTCCGTCAAATGTAGCAAGTAGTCCTGCTTGGCGTGGTGGTAGATCATCGACACCGTCTGCGACTTGACGGTGATTCCCCGTTCGCGCTCCACATCTAGCCTGTCAAGAACTTGTGCTTTCGATCCTGGTTGTATCACTCCGGTCAATTCAAGCAACCGGTCCGATAGTGTAGACTTGCCGTGGTCGACATGGGCAATTATGCTAAAGTTGCGGTAGTTTTCAATGGGTATTTTCGCAATCCTGTCCTGTAACTCTTTTCTGCTTTGCTCTTTGCTGAGTGTCACTCTATTTTCTTCTGCGCTGAGCGGGTACGTCACATAGCCCCGTGTCGCCACCACTGCTTGACGCGGTAGTAGCCTCGCGGCCCATATCCTCGGCGATAAACTGCGTCGTATCATATTGTGGGCTGTAGTCCTGGGGTTGAAAAATTTGTGTCTACTTTTTTTTTTCTTTTCTTCATTCGAGAATGGTGTGTGTGAGTGAGTGAGTGTGCGCGATGTTACAAAACCTTCACTATAAAATCCAAAACTAATGTTTCTCGGCAAACTCATTCACCAAGTCCACCAACAACTCCACACTATGGAGAGTGACGGCATTGTATATGGAGGCCCGCATCCCACCAACTGATCTGTGCCCCTTTAACCCCGCGAGCTTCCTATCTGCTGCTTCCTGGAGAAACTTGGCCTCCAACTCGGCATTGGGCAAAGTGAAAACGACATTCATGTTTGATCTGTACTTTGGGTTAGCCACAGGAAGCTTGTAGATGTCCGCATGCTTTTCCAAAGCGCCATACAAGATGCTTGCCTTTTTGGAGTTGATGGCTTCCATGTTTTCAAGGCCCCCATCGGCAATCAACTTGTCGGTGACCAATTTCAAAATGTGGCAAGTAAAGATGGGGATGGTGTTGTATGCCGAGTTGTTGCTGACAACGGTGGGGTAGTCGAAAGCAATAGGGACAAGAGGGATGTTCAATTGTCTCAACTCCTCGTCGGAGGGGTGTTCCAACAAGCTCTTTTTGATAATGTAGATGGTCAACCCTGCCAAGCCAATGTTCTTTTGAGCACCAGCCATGATCAAGCCATACTTGCTGACATCGATCTTCTTGGACAAGATATTGGAGGACATATCGGCAACCAACTCGACTCCCTCTGGGAGGTAGTCGTCGGGCGTGTCTTTAAACTCAATACCGTGAACAGTCTCGTTGTCGCACACGTACAAGTACGCGGTGTCGGGGCCGATTGGTTTCCACTCGGAATAGGGAGGAATGTCGCTGAAATTGATGCCCTTGGTGTTTGCCACAATGTCAACATCAAACCCCAATCTCTGGGCTTCCTCGGCCGACTTTTTGGACCACGAGCCGGTGACGGCGTATGCTGCTCTGCCCTTCTTTCCGGTTCGCTTGGCGTAGTTGGCGATCAAGTTGTACGCAATGGACGAAAACCCAGTGGTGCCGCCTCCCTGCATGAAAAACACCTCGTGGGTATCTGGAATACCCAACAATTTGGTCAAGTTGGCCTTGGTGTCGTCAATCACCTTGATGGCGGGCTTGGACCGGTGAGAGATTTCGCCAATCCCGATATCTTCGCTTTGGTACTTGATCAAGTCATTGGCTGCTTGTTGCAATACCGAAGTGGGGAGCAATGCTGGGCCGGCACCAAAGTAGTTGGGCTCCTCGCGGGTCAATAATTGTTCAGACATGGGAGTTGTGGTGGGGATGAGGATAAGGATGAGGGTAGGGATGAGGATAAGGATGAAAGGGTCGATTTTTTTTTTTTTTCACTCCTTCGCGGTGACTCAATCTCGTATATCGAAAGAGGTTATTACTCATGCTATGATTTTGTTTCGTATACTCTGTTACTCTGTTTTATTGCTTCGCACGCCGCTTGTTTTCCCTACCCCGGTGTTATGCCTCATCGATAGATTTTGGCGCCATTTATATAGTATATAATCTCCACATCGTTGGAGGTATCTAGGAGACAATGGATCGCGACTTCGCGTTCGCCAAGAAGCAAAAAGACGGCGTGACACTCTTTGACAATCTTGGACGCCAGTAGCCACTCGCGCAACTTGAGTGTAATAAGCATGTCGTCGTTGTCGTCGGTGTCTTGCGAGTGGTCGGCAATGTGGAGCGTGTTTCGAAGAGACTCGGCATCCACGCTGGGGTTCCCCGGTTTGGTGACTTCCAACTTGTCGTTCCAGCTGATGGTGACCTTGTACTTGCCGTCCTCCTCAAGGATAAAGCCCAAGAATCCACCGTGGCGTCTGCTCGCCTTGATTGTAACAGTTTCGTTGATCGAGCTCTTTTTGAACTTTTCCAACCTCTTGAAAACCGTGGCAAACTCGTTGGGTAGCCTCGCAATCAAGCCAACGTCCGAGTGCTGCGGCTCGTGGAGCAAAGAGTTTGCGTCGCGTAGTATCTTGACGGGTATTCTAAATGTGTGGTTTATGACGTTGGAGTTGACGTTGATTTTCGAGTAGAACAATGCCAAGGAGGCTGTCCTTCCAGTATTGGTGTTGGCACCCGCGCCGCCGCCGGTGTCTGTTCTCTGCAACCTGATATTCAACCCCTCCGTGGGCGCCTTTTGGAAATTCTTCATGGTCTGGAGGAGCAATTCAATGTTGATCTCCATGGAGATTGTGTTTTCCCGCACACTTTGCACCTCAATGGCATCAAAGATGACCGACGTGGGGAATTTGCACCATACTTGCGGCTCCAGCATCGCGCTTTGCCCGTTGATCAGAATGACGCTGAGCATGGTGGGGGTGAACTTTAAAACGACAAACTTTCTCACATGAGATATCAAGCTGAGCGCTTTGGTTAGCGTGTCTGTGTCGGTGGTCAGGGCTTTGAGCTTCATGCTGTGAGGGCAGTGGTTATGGATATGGTTGTGGTTGTGGTTGTAGTTGTGGTTGTAGTTGTAGTTGTTGTGCTGCTGCTTTTGGGGTAGACGTGACTGCTCATGTCAGACGCTCTTATGACTGCTACTACTGCGTGTGCGAGTGAAAAAAAAAAAATTCACCTCCACCAACTACATAATCAACACAACCACCATCAATTTCAACATCATCACGGCCCCCCTACCCCCTACCACCACCATGACGACTGACGAGTTTGCGGAAGAAGACAACTTCAAGTTCTTTGGGCTAGGCGGATGCAATGAAGTCGGCCGATCTTGCCACATTATCGAGTACAAGAACAAGGTAATCATGCTCGATGCCGGCATACACCCTGGCCACTCCGGGCACTCCTCGTTCCCATACTATGACGAATACGACCTATCAAAGGTGGATATACTCCTTATATCTCATTTCCACGTTGACCATTCAGCGTCGCTTCCGTATGTCATGCAACAGACCAACTTCAAGGGCAAGGTGTTTATGACCCACGCCACCAAAGCCATCTACCGGTGGTTGATGCAAGACTTTGTTCGCGTCACCTCGATCGGAACCCAAACACACGAAGAAGGTAGCAATTTGTACACCGATGACGATATCATGAAGAGTTTTGATCGGATCGAAACCATCGATTTCCACAGCACCCTGGAGATTGATGGAATAAGGTTCACGGCGTACCATGCTGGACACGTGTTGGGATCATGCATGTACTTTATAGAAATTGGTGGTCTAAAGATCTTGTTCACGGGCGACTACTCAAGAGAGGAGAACCGGCATTTGCATGCCGCCGAGGTGCCGCCAGTCAAGCCCGACATTCTCATTTGCGAATCGACGTTTGGCACCGGCACCCTCGAACCCAAGGCGGAGTTGGAAAAAAAGTTGACCAACCACATACACGCCACGCTCACCAAGGGTGGCCGCGTGCTTTTGCCCGTGTTTGCTTTGGGTAATGCCCAAGAGCTCTTGCTTATTCTCGACGAATACTGGAGCAACAACGAGGATCTCCAAAACATAAACGTGTACTACGCTTCGAACTTGGCCAAAAAGTGTATGGCGGTGTACGAAACGTACACTGGTGTGATGAACGACAAGATCAGACTTTCATCCGCGTCCTCGTCGGCGTCCTCCAGCCCGTTTGACTTTAAGTACATCAAGTCGTTGAAGGATTTGTCGCGATTCAAAGACTTGGGCCCCTCTGTTTTTATTGCTTCGCCGGGAATGCTCCAAGCCGGCATTTCGCGGGAGTTGCTCGAGAGGTGGGCGCCGGACCCCAAGAACTTGGTGATTTTGACCGGGTACTCTGTGGAAGGCACGATGGCCAAGGATTTGCTCAAAGAGCCGCACACAATCAGCTCGGCAAACAACCCCGACATGACCATACCTAGAAGAATCGGGATCGAGGAAATATCGTTTGCGGCGCACGTTGATTTCCAGCAGAACGCGGAGTTTATCGACAAGGTGCAGCCAAGCAAGATCATCTTGGTCCATGGCGACTCAACGCCCATGGGCAGGTTAAAGTCGGCGTTGCTTTCCAAGTACTCGTCTCGAAAGGGGACAGAGCAAGAAATCAAGGTGTTTAACCCCAAGAATTGCGAGGAGTTGAAGATTGGGTTCAAGGGCTTGAAGATTGCTCGCGTGTTGGGGTCGTTGGCCGAAGAGCAGTTGCAGTTGTTGAAGCAGGAGATCCAAGCAAAGGTTGACCAGGAGAATGCGAGTTCCAAAATCGTTGAGATCAAGGAGGATGGGATGGAAGTTGATGGGAATGGCGTCGACAAGGAGTCGGCGTCTGTTTTCAAAACGGGCCAACTAATGTCGGGTGTCTTGGTGGCCAAGGACTTTGACTTGAACCTTGTCCAGCTACAGGACTTGCACGAGTTTACCCAGTTGTCGACGTCGATTGTCAAGTCCAAGGTGAACCTCAAGATCAACGGCGACATTTCGCTCGTTGTTTACCACCTTGAGCAGATGTTTGGATACGTCAACATCATCAACGACGATAGCGAGGAATGGGAGTGTGTCATTATGGACATTGTTGATGTGCTTGTGGACAAGAGAAAAAAGTCTGGCTTGTACCTCACAGTGGAGTGGATCAACGACAACTTGATGGCCGACTCGTTGGCCGACAGTGTGATTGCCATCTTGTACTCGATCGACTCGTCGCCGGCATCTGTCAAGCTCTCGTCGAACCAGCACACCCATTCGCACGGGACTTCCACTTCCGCTTCCACCCACACTCACACTTCCACTCACACTCCCGTTGCGCACGCCAACTCGGAAATTGCCAGCCGCATTGAGCGCATCTCCTTGTTGCTACAAGCACAGTTTGGTGATGCGATGAAAGCAGACGGCGCCAAGGCGACTATCAGCATAGGCAAGACGGTGGCAAGCATAGACTTTAACACTTTACAAGTCGAATGCGCCTCGAAGGTGCTCAAGGATAGGATAGAGAGTGTTGTTAAAAGAGGGTGTTTGTTGGCGGCCCCTTTGAGCAAGTACGAAAAGTCTGTATAGGCACAACAACAACAACAACAAAGCAGCAGCAGCAGCAGCCGCATACATTTATATACATGTCGTGTGCCTAGGATAAAATCTCACCGCCAAACTTTTTTTTTTTTTTTTGTACTTTCTATCTTTTATTTACATCGCTTCTCCCATCCCCAGGACAATCACCAATGGCGTATGTGAATAACACAAGACTTTATGGATCCTAGAAAAAGATGATACTAACAGTTGCATGCAGCGAACTTATAGATAGACCCAAGAGTGAACTCACGGAGCTTGAGCTCAAAAAGCTCGAACAATTTGAATTTGAAAATGGCCCATTCAGTCTCATCCAACAGGCCATCAACAACAACAGCCCCGTGGTCATATCGCTACGCAACAACCATAAACTTATCGGCAAGGTGCGCGCGTTTGACCGGCACTGCAACTTGGTCATGGAAAGCGTGAAGGAGTTGTGGAATGAAAACATCAAGAACAACAAGGGCCAGGTCACCCGGAGTGTTGCCAAGGAAAGGTATATCAGCAAGTTGTTTGTGCGAGGCGACTCGGTGATTATTGTGTTGAAGGCATAAAATAATGGGCGGTTTGAATGCACGGAGAGGTTGTCAAGGCTCTGTAAAAAAAAAGAAAAATACTAATACACGTTAAATAAACAAATACACTCTCTACACACCCACCCGTAGAATGTTTTGGCCCTGGTGTCTAAACTTGATGACCTCGTGCCTCTCCATTATAAATAGAGCCTTTTCCAAGGCGGACGCACTGGCCTTGCCGCTGTCGACAAACTCCTTACGCAACGTCCTGTAAGCAGTTGACCATCCAATGGGCAATCTTCGTCTCAACTCCTGCTCAACCTTTTTGATCTCGGCCGTGAGCTCGCCATCATTGTGGCCGAGACCCTGGCCCACGGCATCCATGGTAGACGCGGTGAACAACCGGATCGCTTCTTCGACGTGCTCCTCGGTAGCGACGGGGGAGAGCCGCAATTTGGCCAACGACTCGGTGATACGCACAATGGCTTCCAACTGTCTCACGGTGATTGGGATGGACGACCTTTCGTTCATCTCGGCTTCGTTGATTTGCAAGCGTCTCCTTATGGACACAAAGTGCGACGATAACCTCTCGGCAGCCTCCGCACTCAACCTCGGCGCGCACCGCAACTTGCAGTACTGGATATACCTCTTCATGGTGTCCACCGAAATCTCCCCCTCCTGCAACTCCTGGGCCTTGCCGCCGCCAGCATGGACGTTCATCACGTGCTGGGCAATCGAAATGTCTCGCGACTCATTGTGCTCGTCCCGCACAATGAAAATCATATCGAAACGCGACAAGATGGTTGACTGGAAATCAATGTTTTCACCGGGGCTCTTGAAATCGTCGTACCTGCCAAACACCGGGTTGGCGGCGGCCAACACGGACGTTCTCGAGTTCAAGATGGTGGTGATGCCCGCTTTGGCGATGGAAATGGTTTGCTGCTCCATAGCTTCGTGAATAGCAACACGGTCTTCGTCTCTCATCTTGTCAAACTCATCAATACACACAACACCGCCATCGGCAAGAACCATGGCGCCGCCTTCCAAGTAAAAGTCTCTTGTTTGTGGGTCTCTCTGCACCGATGCCGTCAAACCAGCGGCAGAGGAGCCCTTACCCGAGGTGTACACTGAAATAGGAGCAATCTTTTCCACAAACTTTAGCAACTGGGACTTGGCGGTACCGGGGTCTCCCAACAAGAGCACATTGATGTCACCCCTCAACCGCATCCCATCGGGCAAGATCTTTTTGGACCCGCCCATCAACAAGCACGTGATTGCCTTTTTGATATCGCCATTGCCGTAAATGGAGGGGGCAATGGAGTTGGCAAACATGTCGTACAACTGCGGCACCCTCGACAATCTCAAGAATTCTTCTTCCTCTTCCTCGCTGAATGTTATGCCCTGTGAGTTGGTGCCCACGTCGTTCTGGAACCCCAAGATTCTCAAGTACGGGTTTCTGATTGCGACATTGTTGACACTTCCCCTTTGTGGCAGCTTCGATTGGTAGATGGCGTATATCCCCACAAGCGTGACCCTGGTGCCAGGGACCACCTGGTTGGTCAAGTATCTGTCCGCTTGCAACAAAATGTGTCGAGGCATCTCGCCAACGGGGACCATATCGGGCGCTTCCTGCAACTTCAACACCTGCTGGTCCACAAACGTCGACTTGTCGTGGACAATGACGTACGAGTCATTGGGACACTTGTCCTGCTGTGAGTTGGGGTCGCTGTTGTGGGCCGCTTGGCACCGCGGAGGTAATTGGATCTGGCCAAACCCGGACTTGACCTTGATCCTGATTGTGTGCTTGCAAGTACGGCAAATGAGCTGGACCAGGGTGGCTCTGGACGACAACACCGAGGCCGAGATGATGATACCGGAAACACGCACTATTTTGGAAATGTGCTCGGAGTCCAAGTGCCGGATACTCGTTTTGTTGGCGTTTGAATATAGGATCAATTGGCAGTTGGGAAAGTCTACTGGCACGTCTTCGTTGGACAAGTAGGCGATACGCTTGGCAATGTCGGTGATGGCATTTTCAAACAACGGAATCATCTCGGCGGGGTCGTCGGTGAGCTTCTTGTTCAACTCTTCATTGAATCCAATAAGGTGTTCGCTGTCGACTTTGAGGAAATAGTTTTTGATGAGCAAGTTCTCTCTCAACTGGTCTCGGTAGATGAACTGGGAGTCGACCCTAAACTCGAGGATAAACTGTCTGAATGCTTTGGTGACTTCGTTGAAGGAATCGTTCTCGGGCTCCTCGCCAGGCAATACCTGTGCGCTAAAAACTTCGGGTCTCTCGAATGACATGGTGGAGTGGATAGAGCAAAGTGGTGTGGATAAAGTTGAATGGGGGAGGTTGGAAATACTTTTAAAAAGGGTGACTCGTCGATATTAAAAAAAAAAAAAGAGAGAAAAACACACAAGGACGTGTAATGACGCTTCCCGATTGGGATAAATTATTACACGCGTGATGAGAGAAATGTATAAACGGTTTGAACAGGGGAGCCGACGGTAGGTCACTATTAATTGATGATTCAGCCAGTACTGAGTAGGTCAGTCTGGTGACAAACATCCGGTACATGTCCAGACCAATTGTCCAATAAGTAGTCGACACGCGTACATATAGTGCTTCTGCCTCTTTTTGTTTTTCTCATTTGCGAATGGCCGAAAAATATTCAACAAAGCACACAGACACCATCGCAGTAATGTTCAGAGCGTTGTTCAAGCGGCCGCTCACCACAACGTCAATGCTTTGGGCGTTGCCAAAGAAGAACAAGCTACCCCCACGGCCACGACACTTGATTGTAGAAGACGAGATTGAGGAAAAGTTCATCAAGGGAGGCAGCGGGCCGGGAGGACAAAAGATCAACAAGACAAACAGCAAGGTCCAGCTCAAGCACTTGCCAAGCGGGATTGTGGTTACATGTCAGGAGACAAGAAGCCAAGAACAAAACCGAAAACGGGCCAGAGACTTGCTTGCGCTCAAACTAGACGACTTGTACAATGGCGACCAGAGCAGAAACAGCGTGCTCATTGCGCGAAAGAAACGAAGCAACAACACGGCAGCAAAGCGGTCAAAGAAAAAGTATAGGCAGTTGGAAGCAGAAAAGTGTAAGGGCGAGGGCAAGGGCGAGGGCGAGGGTGAAGACGAGGGTGAGGGTGCTGGTAATGAAGCTGTGGATGAAACCCCTGAAGCTGAGTTTGAAAGGTTTCTCAAAAATGCACGAGTTGACTTGAAGGGGTGAATTTTCACCTGGGGGATCGCGGATTTTTGCAACCACAACTAGACAACCCAACACTTGTCCACAATCAGCCACCACCCCAATCAATCATGACAAACGTTTCCAACGCGGCAATCTTTGTCATTGTGTGTGCCACATTTTCCACAATGCTCGTCGTGTTGCTCCTTTTAACGTATTGTGCTCTCCCATTCTGTCCCGACTACTTTGTTGATGCGCGAAAGAGGAAAAGGTTGGTAACAACATTGATGAGCTTGTCGAGCCAAGAGGGCCCACCGCTTACTGATTTGGAGTCAAGGGCCGATGCATCCAACATTGCGTTGAATAGCTACCCCATGCATTCAAGCAGGGAACCAGGGTGTGGCTCATGTCAACACCAGCACGGTCAGCATCAAGACCAGCAGAATCAGCAAGACCACCACCCCCAGCAAGACCCCTACCCCCAGCAAGGCAACCAGCACTCCACCTTTGATGAATTACACGACCTGGATTTCCAAAGTGTCCTGGACAACTTCCGCACCGTCGACAATGAGTCATTACGGATATTCCCCACGCTCGAGGTGGCCCGTGACTCCATTGAACGCGTCCGCACAATCACTGCTCGTCCCACCCTGCACCAGCAGTCGGTGCTTGCCCAGCAGTATGATTCGTTTTCACGCACGCTTATGCTCCAGGCCGTGCTCCAGCACAGCATGAACGAATACGCCATCCGCAAAGTGAGCGACCCCTTTAGCGACAGCGACATCTCCGTGGGTGGGATTGTCGTTATTGTCAAGCCGTTCCACGGACAGCTGGAGAATGAATTTGGGAGCTTGCAGCCGGGCGACTTGCTCCGCGTGATCAAGTTCTACATCCGTGACGACAGACACGAGTTGAGAGAAATGCGGATCGCCAAATCGGGGTCCGAGAGCACCATTGATGCCCACACGTATGATTCCGAGGTTGCTATAAACAAAAACGACGCCAACTATGGCAAGATCTATTGCACCGGCGTGGTCCTCAACACATACCTCGATTTCAATGCCCAGACCAACGACTTGACATTAAAGTTCAAGCAGGACGAGGTTCCCGAGGCGGACTTGCTCAAGGACTTTCCCTTGCACATTGTTTCCTTGGAGACCACCGTTTTGAAAAGCGTTTGAAAAAAAAAAGTCA
>JAKTZW010000526.1:0-16089 GCA_030579015.1 Zhuliangozyma blackwelliae | reverse complement strand
TTGAGCTCCACCCCCCTACCTTTACCTGCCACCACCAACACTCTCCCATAGGTGTTTACAAAAGTGTCTACCCCCCTTCACAGCACCCACACAGGAATAGCGGCCAACATGAATACCGAAGATGACACGTACAGGCGAATGCAAATCAAAATCCTCTACTCGTTCAACAACAACCCCACCGTGTTCTTGTCGCGGTCGGAAAGTCACTTTTCCGTCAAAACCGTGAGTATACCCACGTCTGATGAGTCAGGTGAAATGACGCTAGGGGCAGTTGAGCTCAGAGACTGTGTCCAGCAAATTGTAAAGAGCTCGCCCGAGAACTTCAAGTTGCACTGCGAGGACTACGCGGTATACTACAAGGATATTACCGAGCAGCCCGACGAGCCATTTGTCGCCAACGGCGTGCTAACGTCGTTGGTCAAGTCGACCAAGTCGTGCTTGATCCCAGGGCGCGTGTGCCAAAACGTGTCGGCCAGTTTCCTCTTTGGCAACAACGCCAACGCGTCATCCCTCACCTTGGAAATCCGCTTGAAACTACATACCATTGAAACCAAGCCGCTGGAGGATACAAAGAAGCGATCATACGAAAGCATGCGCCACCCGACGGCGGCCTCTTCCGTGTTGTCGTCGTCGTCATCTTCAGCGCTGGCGCCCGTCAAGGCAACCAGGACATTGTCGTTGCCAGCAATTTCAAACAACATGTTCAACATACGAAACGCCGACAAACAAAACGCCACCCCCAGGTACAACAAGGAAAGCATAGAAAACCGATTCAAATCAGCTTCGTTTTATCAAAAGGAGAAATGCGTCGATAAACAGGTGAAACGGACGCGCTACCAAACACAGGTCCAGCCCCTGCGAGCAACGCGTACCCGGTCAATGATCCAGCCCATCTCGTCGCCCATCAACGAAGAGTCATTCTCGGATACCAGCGATGCCACATATAGAGAAAACAACAACAATGGCAATAACAACGACAACGAGGATGAAGAAGAAGAAGAAGATGATGATGATGATGATGATGATGATGATGAAGAGGAAGATATCTACAACGAGGGGTCTCCATACACGCCGCAGCAACCACCCTACGAGCCCAAGTCGGACCTTGGGTTGGAATCATTGCCGGAAACCTTGGATAGCAAACGCACGCACACCATTCCGCACACCAAGTTGCCCAAGAACCACGGCCTCGTCTGCGTCAACCCAAACTGCATTACAAAGAGCTCGATTGCATGGAGGTACTTTGAAAACGAGTTCAAGCCACACTTCCACGACATCTACAAGGCCAAGGAGTTTGACAAAAAGTTGTATGAAGGTATGGTTGGCCCCTTGTGCAACGCGTGTTTTCTTTTCTTGCGAAACAAGGGGTTTATGCGGCCCGAGCATGTGGTGCGAAAGTATAACCAGCAACAAAAGTACAAGGAACGCGGCGGCTCCGCTGAACCTCCGGTACCTGCGGCTAGAAAGTCACTGCCGCCAAGGTTTCTCGCGCCGTCGCACACGCCGTCTGCCATCAACCAGGTCATTCAAAAGAACAATGCCACTGCTGCCGCCACCGCCACCGCCAGCCGCACCCCCAACGCCACCACCACCACCACCACCAGCCGCACCCCCAACTACGACGACATTCTCAAGCAGTTGCAAGACTTTGGCGGTCCGTTGACGGACATTGATCCCTTGCCGTTTCTGGGATTGACCCCGCCAATGATGGCCACAAAGTCCAACACGAGAGTCATCAACGTCTATGAAGACGATGGGACAAAGGCCATCAAGTCAAACACCACCGTCATCAACATTGACGACAATGACAAGGAAAACTGTCCCCCCTTTGAGCTCGACTTTGAGGCCCAGATCCTCAAGTCATTGAACGAAACCACCAGCCCCGACTGGCTCAATGCATTGTTTGAGGTAAAGGGCCAAATGTCGCCCGACTCAAAAACCCCCGTCGACCACAGCAACAACATCAGCAACAACATCAGCAACAACATCGGCAACAAGAAATCGCCCGGGAAACTCCAGGGGAAAAAGGCCGAGCTCGTGAATATGCCGTCGTCGCCATACACTGCCAAGGACATAGCGTACGATATCAACGAGTTGGTTGACTTTTCGTCGCCCGAGCAGGTCAAGCGCGTGGACACGACAATGTCGTATAGGTTGAAGGAGCAAGGGTCAACGCCGCCATCGGAGGCGTACGAAGAACATGAAGGTAACAAGGCGCATGAAGAACATGAAGGTAACAAGGCGCATGAAGCGGAGAAACAGGATAAGGAAGATGTAAGCGTATAGCAGTAATGAATATCTTTTTGTTTTGTCACCAATTGTATATTTTCTGGCAAATTTGAGCCAAGTTTGAGGAAAAAGGAGGAAAGGAGGAAAGGAAGGAAAGGGATTTGAAAAGGCAATGCCAATCATCCATGTTGACATGGAGGCAAGCAGGGAATGGGGGGAGGAAGCAATAGCGTGGTGGGTAATGGGGTAGCAGTAAAAGAAAAAAAAAGTTGCAAAAAAAAAAAAAAAGCCCGACGGGGGGCTCGAACCCCCAACCTTTTGATACCTTTGAGAAAGGATCCAAATAAGAGTCAAATGCTCTACCGATTGAGCTAGCCAGGCTTGCTAGTTGACAATAGACTTTTTGGGATCAACCATGTACTGGCACAGAAAAAACTGGCCACGCACGTGAGGCTGAGAGTGAGAGAAAGTAGAAGAAGCTGACTGTGACCCCCCTCTAGTAGTTGCCCCAGAGAGGCCGGGGGTGTACGTTGGAACAGGCAAGATACATTTTTTGTGTGTCCCTTCAACTTTTCCCCCAAGGTCGCATACCTTTCAGCTGCACCTTCCTCGCTTGGCTATGAAGGAAAGCGCAGCAACTGCTATAAATACCCAACAACAACAACAACATCCTTGTCCAACATCCTTGTCCAACATCCTTGTCCAACTGCGCTCATGTTTTTTAAACGAAAAGGTGTAGGAATTCTGCTGAAGCAATCAACGCTTTCCCAAACGGATACACGCTCTTCTGATGACGCAAGCTCCAAGAGTGACGAGACTTTGAATGGCAATGACGTTTCCACCCCATCAAAGAGGATTCGCCAGAGTGTGTATTTAGATATGCCAACAGTTCTTGAGTCCTTGACTGACTTTTACTTTACCGAGTTTGACACAACTGATGGCGACTGGCAGTGGTGGTCTTCACAAAACTCATGCGCCAAACTGGAGCCTTTAGTTTCCTTGGGGGCGTTGAGTTTGCACGGTGGTTACGAGCACACAAACAAATGGTACACCAGTTTGAAACAGGCTCTTGGAAACCACTTCAATCCCGTGTTTCTCGGCGTGTGCTATGGGCCGGGGATGACTTTGACTTCTAATCATTGTATGTTTGTCGCTTTTGGCAACCGAGTTGACGTTGAAACTATCATTGTCACGTGCCCGCAGATTCTTGTCGCCGACTTTGCCAAGTTGTTGAAGGGCTATTATGACAACCCAAGCGATTTGGCTCCAAGGCCGCAGCACCAAGAAGTGCGGTGGGAATTTGTAAAGTGCTATACTTCTTGGGTGGACCCAAACATGATGACAAGGGGAAATTTGTGCCCTGGTTGGAAGGTGTACCCCGACAGAAGATTGCACGGTGCCGTGGATGCAAACACATTGGAGAAGGAATCTTTTCCTGAAGGACTCAGCTGCACGTTTGCCAGTCCACCAATTGCACTGGGAAACATTTACAAAGTCGATTCGCGTTCTATGTTTGCAACAAAACCACGTAGCATTTACTTGCGCGTGGGTAAGCACTATCTTTAGCTAATTGGGAGAGTGCCGTACAGTTCCATGGGACGTTTTCAAGCAGTGCATTGTTGCGTGCAACTACACGTATTTCTCCGTGTATGTGGTGTGCATATGAGTGCCATTGTCACGGATGAGACTGGCTTGTATGGCCTTTGACACCACTTGACCATTATCCCGCAAGAGGCGCCGCACACGTCTAGAGCATCCGCGAGGGGGAGTTTGGCAGGGTTGCCGAGTTTGACTCGCCCGAGAATTTGTTGAGGAACTAGGAGAGTATCTTTTATTTGGCTCAGCACCAGAATCTATACCACCGTACGTAAAACGGTCTTTCCGCCAACTTGGCCCTTTCGTCCGCCAACTCCTGCTGCAAAACATCGAGGTCAACATTGATTCTGCCCGTGTCCACGTCTATTTCCTCTGCCCTCACATACAATCTCCAGTCGCGCTTCCACACCTTGTAGCCTAGCCACGACGCCACGATGACGGGGAAACCCAAGTACGACAAGAAGAAACTGTAGGCACTAGGCTTGCCACCCACAGGAAACAACGCAATCCAAAACTGGGCAATGAGGAACAACGTATTGAGAACAAGCCCATAGTACGAGCCCCAGACCCCGGCCTGCGAGACAAAGGGAAGCTCGTCGAGCGAGCGGCCTTGCGCGTTCATGGCGGCCCGGAACCTAATGTGACTCAAGTTGATGCTCATCCAGGTGAAGATGGACGACAACCCCGACAATGCTAGCAACCAGTTGAACGCGCTCACTTGTGCGTCGTTGTCGGCGGCAATCAAGGCAAAGAGCCCAAACACATCGGTGATGAGAATGGCAGCCATGGGTCTCCCGGCCCGGTCAATGTACCCCATCCATTTGGGCGCCATCCCCTGCTCGGCCAACGAGTTGAGGGTTCTGGACGTGGCGTACACCGATGCGTTGCCCACCGACAAGACCGAGATCAATATGACGGCGTTGATGACGCTGGGCAAGCCCTTGATTCCGCCATTGACAATGGCAATTGTAAAGGGCGACGCAGTGGCGTCAACCGAAGACAGGGCGCCCAACAATCTCTTGTCGGTGCTGCTGACCAACGTGGCAATCATGATCAAAGACCCCATGTAGAAGATCAAGATGCGCCAGAAAACCTGCTTGATGGCCTTGGGCATGACCTTGTGCGGGTTGGCTTGTTCTGACCCGCTCAACCCAATCATTTCCGTGCCGCCGTAACTGAATGCCGCCGTGACCAAAACACTGCAAAACCCCTTGAACCCCGAAGTGAATGGCGTTTGCCAGTGGACTCCACCAACAAATTGGTGGGTGGGCCCACCACCGCAGATCAACACAATGCCGAGGATGATGAACCCCACCACGGCGAGCACTTTGATGGTGGAAAAGATAAACTCCATCTCCCCGTACCCCCGCACCGGTAAAAGGGTGATTGCCACGATGCAAACCCAAAAGACAATCACAAACACGTCCGAGTTTATGCTGCTGTTCCAGTACTTGACGGTGATGGCGCCCGCCACCAACTCCAACGGCAACAAGACGAAAAACTGCAAAAAGTAGTTCCACCCAATGGCAAACCCCACCGCGGGCTCGATAAACCTGCTGGCAAACAAATTGAACCCGCCGCTGACGGGGAACGTCACCGCCAACTCGCCCAACCCCTGCATGGTTGCAAACACGGCGGTGGCGGTCACGAACCAGGCGATTATCACCGCCGCTGGCCCTGCAGTTGCCAACAGCCCTCCAGTGCCCACAAATAAACCCGTTCCTATTGAGCTCCCGATGGAGATCATCTGGAGGTGCCGCTTCTTTAAGCTCCGGCTCAAGTTGGAGTTTGCAGCATTGATGTTGATCTTTTCAAGGTCTGTCAAACCTTCTTGGCGAGCACGCACCGATGTGAGCGTTTCTTTTGGAAGCGCGGGCTTGAATGAGTCTTTGAATGATGACCATGCCGAGTCTGAGTTGTGGTGGCTATTATCTGCTGAGGTGGTGTTGAACTCGAGCGAGGTTTTGCTGATTTTATCGCTATTCATTTTGGCGGTGTGAGTAAGAGCAACAAGGGAGAGAGATGGCGGAGAGAGAGATGAGGCGGAGAGAGATGGGAGAGAGAGAAAGAAACGGGGCAGATGCTGGCACTTATGTATTATAGCATGCTTGGAGGGGGGAAGGGAAGGGGGGTGCGAGCAATGACCGAGAAGAGGTTACTGAGCGTTTGTGCGCCTGATGATTCAAGAGCGAAAGAGGCTAGTTGGTGCCAGGGCAAGTGGCATATATAATCCGAACAAAAGCCCACTATGAGTCATGTACTTTAAGCAAGTAAAATAAACAAGAGGCATGGAACAAGACGGATCTGTCATTGGAGCTATACGGCAAACGGCCAAGGGGCAAAAGTGCAACATCAAAGGGTAAGTAATGGCGCTGAACGGCATTGCAACTAATGCCGTAAAACAAGCAAAAGACAAAAAAAAAAGAAGACACAAAAAAAGACACAAAACGGACCTGACGTAAACGACATAACCACCCAACCCAAAGCAATTTGACACCCGTGTCGTGGCGACACTCACACCAACCTTCTCCGCTTGCTGTCTAGCCCCCCACTGGCGGTCAAAGCGGTGTAGGTGTACTCAAGGCTGACCAACCGAGGCACCAACAACTTTAAAAACTGCTTGATTTCTCCGAGATCCCTACTCTGCGACTCAACAATTGATAAAAGTAAACTCACCTGCCTCGACTGGTGCTCAACTGCGGCGTAGATATGGGGGTCTGGGGCAGGGAGGCAAACCAATGCGCGTTGGTCGGCATCGGGAGCAGGTGTCTGGGTCTGGGTCTGGGTCTGCCTATGGATCTGTATCTGTGTCTGTGTCTGGCTTTGGCTCTGGCTCTGGCTCAACATGCTCTTGATTTCTGCTAGCTCTTGTCGGGAAGTGGAGATGCGATCTGGGTTGGCCATCTCGGCTGTCAAGTCATCCACACTCTTTTGCACTTGGCCAAGTTGGGTGACGGCTTTGTTTATGCTCGAAACCATTTTCCTTGTTGTCTCCACGGCCTCACCCATTGCTTCCTTGAGGGTAATTGATTCCAACTCTAGCCTGGCAGCACTGGAAAGTAGGTGTTTCTCATTGGCCAGGCTGCTTTTCTTTACTGGCTTTTGCCTTTCGAACGAGTGGAAAAAGGTTTCAACGTCACTTGAGTAGTCAGTTTCCTGGTTGTTCTTTTCCTGGTTGTTCTTTTCCTGGTTGTTCTTTTCCTGGCGAGGTCTCTTCATTGGTGGTTGTCTATTCCTGTTCCCCTTACTTTTGCAACACCCAGCAAAAGATTAGTTGTCAAGCGCGAGAAAAATCAACACTCATCGTCAATCACGCTCACACACACACACCAAAAATGGCCGAGCTACAATCATACCTCCACAGTACGTGTGCATCTATTTCTGTATTGCTTACCGCGCCCCCCCCTGATTGTTTACTAACATTATCCATTAGAAAAGGTCCATGTGATCACCACAGATGCAAGATTCTTTGAAGGAAAGCTCGAAGGGTTTGACAAGGCAACAAACATAATACTAAGCGACTGTCTCGAGAGGATAGTGTACCTGGCAGAGGAGAACGAAGAGAACCAAGTGATACCGGTTGGCGTCTATATAATGCGCGGCACTGAGGTTGTCTGCATCGGCGAAATCGACGAGGGGCTATACGGCAAAGTCAATTGGACATCACTAAAAGGATCACCCTTGAAAAGCACAAAGAACCCACTCAAATAAACGAGTCCCTACACAATTCAGAATCTATTCAAGTAGCGAGTTCCCAATACACAATCTATCCAAGTAACGAGTCCCCAATACACAACCTATTCAAGTAGCGAGTCCCTCTAACTCGACTGTCTAACCAATGGAACTCCCGCCAACTTCATCTTCACGGCCAACTCCAACAAGTAGTCAATGGCCTCGTTATAGACCTTGGCCTTCCACACGGTTTCGCCCCACACGTAAATGCCGTGTCTCCTCACAAGCACCGCCGACGCGCCCGGGTAGCTTTTGATTGCCTCCTGCAACGAATCGGTCAAGTCTTCCTCGTGAGGCGTGTTTTCAATAATGGGGATAACCAACGTGTCGTAGTACTCCATGCTGCCCACCTTCTCCACTTTGCCCGACTGCTCATTGTACTGCAACTTGGGCAACGCCTTGATTTGCTCAATGTGGCTGATGCGGAATTCCCGCTCGGGTTCAAACAAGAGGGTCACCATCACCGCGTGCTGCGAGTGGGTGTGGATGCACGCGCCAGCGTCTCTGATTGTGTAGCAGCTCATGAATAACGGCGTGCACGCGCTGGGCTTGTACTTGTACAGTTTTGTGAGCTGGGGTGGGATATCGTTGGGTGACCGCAACACTGTTTCATGGGGCAATTCAACCAAAAACATCTCCCATGGCTGGATCCGTTCCTTTTGCACTCCCGAGGGGGCAATGTATACCAAGTTGGGGTTGGGGCCGTCCACGTCTCTGATGGAGATCCCGCCACCGGTGCCAGTGACCCAGTTGTTGTCGTAAAAGAGCCGGCACAATTCGCAGATCAAGTTGGCGGGGTGGTTGGGGTCTTTGAGTTCCTCCTGTAGTTTGGGGTCCAAGACCAGGAGGTTATGGTTCCCATTACTTTCAGCGTGCTGACAGTGGCAGGGAGCAGACATGGTGGGGATTGGAATGTGGTGTATTTAATTTCACGTTTTCTTCTGCTTTTTTTTTTTTTCCAATCCACCTCCCAAAATACAACGTGTGGGGCCATATGGCTGTGGAGAGTACCACGTGAACAAAAAAAAAGTGTGCTCTACATGGTGATGATACAAGCAACAAGCAACAAGCAACAAGCAACAAGCAACAAGCAACATGCGACAAGCGTTGCTCATCTAGGCTTTGGGGGAGACAGGCGCCGGCACCCATCATTCAGTATAATCACAACGGAGAAAGGTTCTTTATACTCTGCATGAGCTGCACATTGTCTGCCGTGAAATTGACCCCATTGACGGGGTAGATGCTCACAGGAACGATGGTCCTGCCATTATAGAACCCTTCAATGTTGACAACTGTCCCTGGAACAATCACCTCACCACCGATATGTTCAAGCAAATCCACAATGTTGATCTCCAACGGCGACGATTCAGCGTCAACAGTGGGGACCCGGTCGACTATAAGGGTTGCATTCGTAGAAACGTACTCCACCACCTGCACAAGCAACCGCACTCGATACGTCCGTGTCTCTGAAGCCTGTCGAAACTCTCTTTGTAGCTCTCCTGGCACGAGGATCAACTTTGTCATTGACTATACGCGTTGTTTTACTTATATACTTTTTTTTTTTCTTCTCTCTTCTCACCGAGGATTGAAATACATAGATGCATACATACAAAAACTATTCAGTCCCCACCCATATATCGCCATAGTAGTCAAACAACGCCTTTTCCTTATCAGTATATTTAATCAAGTGTCCCTTGAGCGTGTTGTCCTCGCCCTTGTTGTTCTTTCCGCCAACACTGGAAAAGGCACACCACATGTACCTGCTGCAATAACCAGTATCCCAGAACCACCCGCTCAGGGGCTCGTCCTGGTCATTGTGCCGATCCTTCAAGTCAGGGTCCACTGGCGGTATTACGGCGTGGGAGATTCTCAATGGCAGGTAGTAAAATTCCTTGAATTGGTCAATGGTTTTCAAAAATTTGAGTTTGCCCCCATTGGCCAATTCATTCTCCCAATTGACACTGTCGGCCTGGTGACAATACCTCAACCCGGAATTGATCCACATGAGCGTGTGGCCGTCTTCGCTGTTGATGTGGCCCGGGTGCGGCGAGCATATTTCGAGCGATTGGTGCGGGGTGCCATCGGGACGAAGCCGGTCCTGCGGGTCAGTGACTTGGCCAATGGCGGCGGTGAAGAAGTCGTTGAACCGGTAGTTTTCGTCGCCGGCAATGGCAAACCCAAGCCAAAACAATTCCTTGTCGCCCCACACTTTGCCGCGGAGTGGTTCGTAAAAGTTGATTTGCAAAATTGTCAAGATTGAGTTAAAGTGCAAGTTTCGGTTGATCATAACCACCCCGGACTCCATATAGTATGTCAAGCCGCGGAAAAACTCTCGGGTGGTGGTGTAGTTGGTCATGACGGGGATGTCAAACATCAATTGGTCAACGGTGCTGGGGCCCATCCTTTCGAAAAACTTGCCATCTTCAAGTGTTCTTCGTTGAAACACGGACCGGTCTTTGAAAAAGTAGGTTCCGGTTTCCTTATACCCCTTTAATTCAAAAAAGGACTCGGGGCTCTGGAGCATGGCGGTGTCGGCGTCAATCAACATAAACTCCTCAAACGAGTTGAACAAGGTGGCCAACAATTTGCTGGAAAACCCACTAAACTTGCCCTTGTAGTTGCCACGGATCGCATTCTTGGAGTTGACAAACCACACCTCCTGTTTGGGTAAACCACCAGCCAAGTACTCTGGGGGGAAGTACTTGGCAACCTTTTGGTACGAGTCTGGGAGGGTGGAAAAATCTTCCTGGGCAGCAGCAACAATCTTGGTCTTGGACTCGGTCCCCACCGAGTCGTAGTACACGATCTGGATGGGCAACTTGTTGTTTAATGCGCGAAGGAGACGGATGAGGTTGGCAACATAGTCGGCGTGCTTGTCGGCAATCGACAATACAATCCCCTTGCCGTTGCATGCGTTTTTAAAGTTGCTCAAAAAGTAGCGGCTATCCTTCATCTTGATCCCGGGATTGTGCGACACCTGCAGCGGGTCATTCATAATTTCAGCCATATTGGGGACGCGCGAATACACCTTCCCCGTCCAGTGCTCATAGAGGGGCGGTTCTCCCGAGAGCCATGGATAAACCCGGTTCTCAAACACGGCAGAAGCGGCAGGCTCAAAGAGCAGTTCGGCGTCGGTGTTTTTGAATGCGGGGATTTTTGCTTTGCTTTCGCTGCTCACCAACTGTTGCACCTCTTTTTGTTGTTTTGTTACAAACTCCTTGGTGCGTTTGGCCTGGGTCGCATTGTCGCTGGTGATGTAGCACTTGTTGAATATCCGAAATGTAGACAACCGATCAATGAGTCTTTGGTCCCGGGCGGGGATGCCGATTTTCTCGTCGTATTCCTTGTAGATCCAGTCGGTGAGCACCTCTTCATACTCTTTATCTTTAAAGTTTGGCTTTTCATCGTCCAACTTTTTTTTGATCCGGTCATGGTTTGCCTTTTTGAAAGCGTGGTACGCTTCCGAATCGTGCTTGATGTCAAACAGTTCGTCGGGGTCGATTATCCAGTCGTGATCTTGCTTGAATAGATTTTGAAAGTACAAGTCACACCGTTGCTGGAAGGAGAGGGTGCCGAAAATGGTGCTCACGTCGTGATGCTTGAATATCTCGCTGTAGACACTGGCGTGGATATCGTTGCGCTTGGTGGAGTTGTAGAGGAGTGCCTCGTACAAGGCGTTGTTTTTGAATGCATACAACTTGGATTCGTCTTGAACGTTTTTCTCCTTCCCACCCGAGTCTAGATCCAGGTCTGTGTCGTGGTCCAGACCTAGGTTTGTGTTGGGTACATCGTAGATGGACGATGTAGGTAGTTTGGGCAGGTCAATGTTGTAGCTATTGTGGGCCCAGAGCAACACGCATAGTATCCACGCAGAAACACCGAAATATAGAAGCAACCTTGACTTGGACCGAGGGGTAGACGCAAGTTTCCGAAGCATGTTGGGACTAGTGTGGGTGTGGAGTGGAGCTGGTGTGTGGTGTGGGACTGGTGTGTGTAGTGGATGTAGTGGGTGTGGAGTGGGACTGGTGTGTCGAGAGTAGGTTATATAGTTGAACAATGGAGAGGAGCAGGGGGGATGCAGGGTAAATTTCAGGATGGGTGGATTCTACGGTTACATATAAATCTGGAAAACCACCGTACTCGTGGCGCGACAAGGCTTATCTCCACTCTCTCTCTCCCGCCTCTGCTGTTTCCTCCCCCTTTCCTTCCTTGCCCCGTTGCATTTTCAGTGTGTGCTGTGGAACTCGTAAGTGGTTGACCCCTTGGCGGGGAGCACCATCATCACCCTCTCCCTGTTCATCCCCCTTTTGTAAGATCTGAGTAAATAATAAAAATCTCCTCCACCCAAAAGATCTACTGCCCGGTTGAGAAAAGTAGCCACGCTACTGTTGTCCCCCCCCCTCCTCACCACAACCGCCGCCGCCCTGGTGCTCACTAGATGAGCCAAAACAGTCAATGTACTCCTCGCGTGCGATGATTACGTTTATTACTTGGCGCTGTCTGCCCCCCCCTCAAGCCCAAGCCTAAGCCCAAGCCCACACTCCAAACCAAACCAGCTCACCAACTCTCTGCCACGTTGCTAAAAAAAACAAAGAAAAACACAAAAGCAAAAGAAATACACAAAAGGAGGAAAAAAAATATCAGAGCCAAAGAAGAAGAAGAGGAGGAGGAGGAGGAGGAGGAGGAGGATAACAATACATGATCAATCATGGAGGGAAGCAAGACTAAGAAGTCCCTCCCCACTGGCTGCTTCTTCTCACGACCCCCACCTCTCGCTCCGTTGCAATAGTCGCTTGTTTAATCGGCTGAACCCTGTTGTTGTAAAAAAAAAAAAAGAGGGGAATCAAAGCAAAAGAGATTCGCATTCCTTCCTTCGCATTCCTTCCCCTCTTCCTTCCTTCTCCCCCTTTCGTCCTGCGCCCCCCAAATCCTTCTCTGCTGCTGAGGACAAGAAAAAAAGAATCGCACGTGATCTGGTAGCCAAGCTTATGGCAAGATCTGGAAAGTGGCTGGACAAGGGGGTACTGCTCACTGCAGCGATGGGAGAGAAAGTGGTTTACAACGGTGGGAGAGAAAGTGGTTTACAACGGTGGGAGAGAAAGTGGTTTACAACGGTGGTCCTAGTAGCCCAGCTAGCCCGTGCCGCCTCTCTTCTTCTTCTTCTTCTTCTTCTTCTTCTTGCACCTTTCCAAGATTGTCTAAAAGTTTATCTCCATTTGGGAGATACGAGATTTACCCTCCTCAAGACTAAACACCACAAACCCCATCGCATCCCCCTCAACAGACTCGACAAGATCCCCCCCCCAACACAGATCAATCACTCACGATATAGATTCCCTTGGTACACAATATAAAAACAAACAAAAAAAACAAAAACACAATATAAAAATGGTAAACGGCTCGCGTCTACCAAACCTCACAATCCCTTAATCAATGCCATCAAGTCGTGGTCGTCACCAAGCACCTCCTCGACATCGGCCATGATATTCTCGTTAAACAACCCATTCTTGGTTGGTCTCAACCCCTCGCTCACCGCTTCAAGCACACTGGCCCGCCTTCGCTTCAACTTTTCGTTGCGCCGGGGCTGGTGGTGGTGCGACGCCTTTTTAATGGCAAACCGGCGATTCGACTTGATATTCTCCGAACCTGGATGCTCTTGATGGTGGTGGGGGTGGAGGTGCGGGTCCTGGTCCGGGTCCGGGTGGTAGTTGGCATGGATGATGGATTTGTTTCGGAATGCACCAAGGGGCACCTGTTTCCGCTTGGTATTGTTGAAATCACGCCATATACGCACATCATTCTCGTCGTCGTCGTCGAGCTCACTCACATTGAGCAACTCGTCGAGCCCCAATGCGGCATTGGCGGCAGAAGCCACCACCGCGCCAGAGCCAGAGCCAGAACCAGAACCAGAGTCATTGTCGCCATGAGAAGAAATGATGCTCTTGCGCGCATTGCGGGGCTCGGTGGCCCGGCTGTGCAAAATCCGCGTCGAGAGCCCATCAATAATGCCAAATGGCTTGGAATCAATCGTGACCCACGACCCCAACACCGGCGGACGGTAGTCGGCAGTCTTGGACGACAACACCTCGGTGGCCTTGGCAGAACCAACTTTGGAACTGGAATGCTTGGGCAATGACTCGTCAACATCGGTCGACTCGCCCGAGTCGTACTCCTCATCCATGGGCTCACCGGGGTATATCAACACATTGATGTTGGCGGGGTTGGTCTTGCTATTGATATTGCGGTTGCCTTTGTTGCTTATGCTGCTGCGGTTATTACTACGCTCCTCATCGCTTGAATCATTGTCGGAGCTGAAAAAGTAGTTCCACAAGTACGAATCATCGTCATCATCCTCCTCATCATCACCTTCACCGCTGTTTCGAAGCTTCAGCTGTTGTCCCGTGCCCACAAACGGAGCCGTGTTTCCAAAATCAATCAAGTCGGTGTAATCATCCTCGTCATAGTCACTAGAGTTTTCGTCGCTTTCATACTTTTTAATCGGCTTGCTCTTGTCCTCGCCAATTCCCTTAAACGCCCTCCTGGTAGACCCATCAGTGAAATTGCCCTCGTCGTCATCATCGAGATTAACCTCATACTCCTCGTCAAACCCATTATTCTCAAACTCATTGATCAAGTACTTTTCCTCATCCTTGAGAAACCCATCGTCGTCGTCATCCACCGATGCAATCGAGTTGCTCCTCGACACCCGGTCCGGGATATACTCGTCAGCGTCGTTTTCGGCTTGCAAGGTGGCCAAGAGCGCATTGTCGTCAATCTCATAGTCTTCGTCCGAGTTCAACTCGTCGTCGTTAAATTTGGGCGCCTGCATGAAATCAAACTCAAAGTCAAACGCAGCAGGGACTGGGCCATTGTTTGCCGTGGTGCCGGCAGTGGCTGCACCTGCATCCAATGGGATCGTGGGCGAATAGTCAACCTCCTCGCCAATATCCTCTTCTTCCTCCACTGCCGGCCGGGGCAACGGCACGGGCTCAATCAGCTGATTGTCATTGTCATTGTTTCCATTGCCAAACTGACCATTTGTCCCATCCATGTCGTCAAACTCAAACTTGAAATTGATATCGGGGAGAACAGCATCGGATCGTCTCCGACCAAACTTGAAGCCGCTGCCCCTTTTCGCCGCGGGCAACTCAGCCACCTTGTCCTCCTGGTCTTTATCCTCAGACTCTGAATCAGATGCGAGAGCCGAGTCATTGTTGGTGCTCTTGCTCTTGCTCTTGATGCCCTTGAGCGCCTTTATCCTGCTGGCCTTTTGTTGCGCCTGCAACTTGACAAAGTCCACCGAGTCGTCCGAGGAAGAAGAAAACACTTCTTCCTCGTCACTGTCGTCATTCTCTTCGGGTTGGTCACTGCCTCGTCTTTTCTTCATTAGTGAGTAAATGTCATTGAGATTGGCTGCATCATCGTCTTGCTCTTCACCTTTATCATCATCATCCTCCACATCATCCTCATCCTTCTCCTCCTCCTCTTCACCTTCATCATCCTCCTCCTCCTCCTCATTATCATAGTCATCCACATCGTCATATGCCGACCAATCATACGTCTTTTTCGGAGCTCGCTTGTTGCCATAGTTTTTGCTCCGCTTACTGACAATTGTCTTTTTGCCGCCCTGGCCAAAAACCTTGCGCTCAGAAAACTTGGCCGCGTCATTGTCACTGACTGCAGTCAATGACGAGTCCGAATCCGAGTCTAGGGCACGAGCAACCGCCGTCTTTCCCTCGGAATCACTCGATGACGACGCCGTCGAGTCGACAATGCTAAACCGTCTCTTGTTGGCGTGAGAGTTGCGGGAACCATGGTGTTTTAAAATTTTCAAGTTCTTGCCTGCATGTGCTGATGACCTGTAAACCGGTGGTGCAGATGAAGCCTTGTGGCCACCTTTGTTGTTGTTACTATTGCTGTTGATGTTGTTGTCGCTACTGCTCACAGAAGTAGCAGGACCCTTTGACATTGTTGACAATGTGTGCTGAGTACCTTTTGGATTTCAAAAATAAAGTCTGCTATTGCTGCTGTTGCTGTTGTTGTTGTTGTTGTTGATGGACCTTGCTGTTTTCTCACTGTGATATAAAATAAGTGTATTTGAATATGATGAAATAACAAGGTATCCTGCAAGTGTACATAATATGCGATCTTGGCGGGAAGATGAAAAAGTTGTACTTTCAAGTGCAAGTATTGATATTCCTTAAATCACTTGTGTATGGTTTGCTTGACAAGACTAGCAAATGTGAGGGTGGAACGGGGGATGGCTAGTTGGTCTCTGTTTGATGTACGCTTTGGTTGTGGGAAAGTGTGGGAGACTTTACACAAGTACAGGAGTAGTTATACTTAAAAAGGGTGGTGGTTTTGCTTTTGTATAGACTATAGTCTGCCAGCAAAAAAGACTGCGGTGGTTGGTTGGTTGGTTGTGCTTGGGGTTTGATTGTTTATCAGAGATTTGTAAAAGATGACATGAAAATTTTCCTGCTGTTTATTCTTTCCTTCTCTCTCTCTCTCCTTTTTTTACTTTTTTTTTTT
>JAKTZW010000525.1:0-16161 GCA_030579015.1 Zhuliangozyma blackwelliae | reverse complement strand
CCAGCAGCAGCACCCCACCCAACAACCGTTGCCCCTACCATTCACTGTCTCGGGACAGGCTCAGCAAAACCTGGCATTTGCCCCCATGAACATGTACCACACCCAGCCGCTCGTGCTCCCCCTGAATGGTTTAGGCGGTGGGTTTGAATCCACCCCGGCCACCTCCATCTCGTCGTCGCCGTACTACTCAGACACTGGCGCCTTCCTTAACCCCATGGCGGAGCAGCCGGTGCTTGACCAGTCACAAAAGTATAGGAAAAAGAGAAAGTATGTGCCCCGCTCCCATCGGGGCTGTATCCACTGCCGCAGCAAAAAGACAAAGTGCGACGAGGTCAAGCCCTCGTGTGCCCGATGCAAAAAGCAAGGTTTGGACTGCCGCTACTATGTGATGCTCAGGTTCAAGGAGGACTTTGACGCCAGAGGCGTCATGTTTGGCCGCGAGGGCGCTCGTGGCGCGCGCGGCAAACTGAAGCACGACCTTGAAACAACCACGGATTTGGTGTTTAAAAGCAAATTCTCATACTACAAGGCCATACAGCACATGGAAAATGTGAAATTTATCAACACCATGTTTCATGACGTGAATGCCCTAGAACCCAGGTTGTTCCCGTCGTTGCAATCGTCCATCATCCCGCCAGACGTTTCCAGCGCCTTGCAGGACCCCACGTCGTTGAGCTATGCGTTGAACTACTATATTGATTTCATCTCTCCGATATTGAACCCCGTTGGCGACCAGTCGATCCAGTATAACCAGATGACGGAGATGGGCGGTGACAACAACAATAGCAAGAACAACAACAACAACAGCAACGCCATAAACATTGTTGTGGAAAAGGGGTTGGACTTGCGGGCGTTGGTCAAGTACTCCCAGAACAACACGTCGTTGTTTTACCTCATTCTCTCCTTGGGGTCCATCTACTTGTCCAAGCTCCGCGGGGTGACTGAAAAGGCTGACTGGTTGTCCAAGGGCAAACATTTCCAGGACCTCGGGTTGCGCAAGATCCAGCACGAGATTGACGCGTTGGTCAAGGACGACGATGTGGAAAACAGTTTTTACAAAACTGACTTGCTCGTGGCGTTGGTGTTGCTCATTCTCTATGAGTTTGCCCACGACTGCGATCGCAAGTGGACAATTTACTTGAAATTGTGCAAAAAGTTGATCAAGTCGCCCAAATTCAAATTGCCCAAGGACAGTTTGGAGTACTCTCTTTTAAAGTTTTGCTTGGAGTTTCTCAGCTACCAAGAGCACATGGGCAGAACCGCCTGCAAGGATGTCAACTCATTCTTTACCCAGTTGGAAGACGAAGAAGAAACCAGCACCGGGGTGGTTAAAGCCGTTGACCAGGTCAACTTGGTTAGCTGGATGGGGTGCGACCGCAGATTGATCAATATTATATCGGACATTACCGACTTGTCGTTTGAGAGGTTTAGAGATTCCATCACCGAGGCAAACTATGCCATTCTTTGTGACGATATGCGGACCAAATTGGAGGAGATGAATATCAATATGATGGATGAGTTTCTTTCTGCTGCTGCTGCAACCACCAACACTTCCTCCTCCTCCTCTTCCTCCACCACCGCCGACGAGGGCATGCTTGCTGCGAGCGCCGAGATGGAGATTGAAGAGTTTTGCTTTTTGCTTGCATGCGAGATCAAGCGGTTGAGCACCATCTTGTACCTCGACTGCTGCTTGTTGAACAAGTCGCCCGAGGATGAGGGCGTGAGGCTGTTGGTGCACCAGATTTTTGTCTTGTTAAAGTTTATCGTTCTCGACAATGACTACAAGTGGTACTCCACCTTGATTTGGTCGGTGTTTATGGCCTCGTCGGAGATTTCCAGCATTGCCCCGGACTGTGAGGAGATGCGGTACTTGACCCTCGAGATTTTGGAAAAGTTGGAGGACAATACGTTGGGCAATATTGGCAAGACCAGGGACATTATCCAAAGCATTTGGAACAAGAGGGACTTGGCCCGGAGCGACGATGGCAGCTTTGGCTTTCTGACGGATTTGAAGCAATCAAAAAAGAAGAAGAAAAAGTTGATGGGGTTTAAAAACGACTGGGAGGAGTTTGTCGTTGATGAGGACTATGCCATTGCATTGGCATAATGAAGGAGTGAGTACATCATGGCAGATGTACACCTTCAAAAAAGAAAGAAAAAAAAAAAGAATGTTACAAAATTTGTTTATGTGTTTATGAATGTTTTATATTTATTACAAGCACTTGCTTTATACATTGTATTTGGCGTTTCCAAGCACGGCGCCAGCAAGCGCCTCGTTGGCAATCTCGCGAATCCTCCTCTGTCCCGCCGTCAACCCCGCCTCGTTGGCATCGAATGGCAATAACCCCATACACCGTTTTGCATAGTCCCCCTGCAAATGGGCCACATCTGCCCCCTGCCGTTCGCGTTTCTTGGCGTCTTCGCTCAACTGCGAGCGATAATCCTGGGGCGAGATATTGTCCAAAAAGGCGTGTCTCGTGTCCAACAAGGTGGCAATGTTGGTGATGCTCAACGGCGTCTGGCCATAGTAAAACACCGACGAGTGGCCATTGCCATTGTGTTGGCGGTCCACCTCATGCGGGATATCCGCGTGCCAAAACACAAACGACCCCTTTTTCACATTGGGGATGGAAACCACCCCGCGGTGTAAATGGTGGTGCCAATCAGAGAGAAAGAGCTGGCCCGTTCCTGGAACTGTTCCGGGGAACTTGGGCGAGTCCAAATCGGGGGATTCATAATTGTCATCATTCCAAAAGAATGGTCTCAACATGATGTAGGCCATTGAGAGTTTGATGCTGGGCAAGACGCGCAAAGTTCCCTCGCCCAGGTTATTGCTCGACAATGCCAACCACCCCTGCAAGGTTCTAAACGACGAACAAATCGTGCCCCTCCCTGTGTCATCCCCCCTGTACAAGTTTTCATGCGAACATGCCCTCTCGTCGAGCTTGAATGGATCCCAGTCCTCCCACCGGCCCTCAAATATAGGCGCATACACCGACGCGTACATGTCGTCTTCCCACCGCTCGATGGACGACGAGTCGAGGTGCAATGGCAATGAGGCACTCTTTCCCGGCTCGCGGATCCGGATCCGATCGCCATAAACCACCTGCGAATCCAAGTCGATCAATGCATTCGGGTCCGTGGTGTGAAACTCGCGGGACATGGCCGCGAATATGGCGCGCATATGCGGGTGGAACCGCGCTTGGGTTTGCGGCTGGGTCCAAAACACATTATACCAAGCCGCCGGGTTGGGGAATGTGTATCCGGCAGTCTCAGGGTGGGTCTTGCAGAAATCAACAAGCGAGGCGAACCAGGAATCGATTTGCTGCTCGTCAATGACATCTTCAATCATCAATACCCCGCGCTGTTTAAACAATTGTGAAATGTCTCGGGGTAATTTCCCCGCCTTGATGTCGGCGAAATTGCATTTGGGCACGTATGCCGGCCCCGCCAGGGAAATGGCGGCAAATTCTTGGTCAAGGGCAGCGAGCAACCGTTTCCAGCTGGCAATTACCTTGTCGACATTTTCGGACTTGATCAATTTCCGCTTGACGGATGCGAAACGGTCATCCAAGTTGGGTGGAGTTTTGGGCGAATGGTTGGGCAGAGTATTGGTGCTGGTGGTGGTGGTCTGTGCAGGTGACATTGCTGATGGTGTTGGCTCGGTTATGGGGGTATTTGCAACTGGTTATATATACACTGGGAGAATGCGGGGGGATTTGGGACTAGTGCGGGCGGGATACCCAATCGGGTATCCCGGTGCGGCTCCGCAAGTGGTGAATGAATTCAAAAAAAAAAAGTGGGTGTGTTGGGGGAAAACAAAGAGGGGAGCAAGAAAACCGCCCTTTGAGACGCTACATCCCGATTGCATACGGCATCGAAATCAATGAGCCAACTCACCATTAGGCGGTCCCCGGGAAGAGACTCTCCTGCCATATCTGAGCAACCATTTTCAAACTCCGCATTTCGCAAAAGAAAGGGAAAAAAAAAATCCCAATCAGCTAATCTAGTTGCTTCACATCATGCAAAGATTGATACCACGACAGGTCAAGGCAGCTCCCATGCGCTGCAGCTGCTACTGCCACTATGCCACACTGGCACACAGCCCACCTATGGACCACCACAAACGGTTGGATCTCCCTCACTGGCCCACATCCAAGGATCCCTCTCCCTATGAGATATTTGGTATCGAGTCCAAGGATATGGGCATGCCGCTGCTCCACCTCAACCGCATCCTCAAAAAGCGATACCATGCATACTTGAAGATCTACCACCCAGACACCACCTTGGCCATACACGATTCTCATGGGGTCCAGCTTGGCAACGACATGAAGCGGCGCCGGTTCGATATTATCCAGGAGAGCTACGAGATTTTAAAGGATCCACGGAGACGCGCGGCTTATAACCGGTTCAAAACAACAAAATGGGAGGACCAGCCGCCCATGCATCATGGTGGTAGAAGCAGCAGCAGCAGCAGCCGGCAATGGGATACTGCCAGCTGGGAAGCGTACCGGAGAGCAAATGCCCACCGCAAGGCCCGCAACTTTAAAAACGACGAGGAGTTTTGGCATGCGGGAACGTGGGAGGACTACTATAAAATGCGGTACGGGAGAACCCCACCCACCCAGGAGGAAATCGACAAGAACAAATACAAAGTCTTGTTTGGCGTGCTTGCGGTGGGCGCGCTTGGGTTTGGGTTGCAGATTGTGAATGCCATGGACCGCACCAATGAGTACTTGTTGCAAACGCACCGGTTGAATATGCAGAGCATGAGGGATATGAATGAGCACATGGAAAACTTTGACCAGGGGTACTCAGAAGCGGATAGCGTGAGAAGGTTTTTGCTATCGCGACGGAGTACGATGAAGCTGAAGATGGATAGTGGGGAGAGTGCTGTTGGTGATGGTGCTGATAGTGGCGGTGGTGGTTTCCCAAAGGCGGTGGAGCCCAGTGATAACGAATTGGTGGTGCGGTTTGCGAGGGCCAGGGTTAACAAGTGGGACAGGGACGATAGGGAAGGTGGCGGACTCCCATAGCATCTCTTTAAAGTGTTTTGTATTCCTTCCTTGTTTCTTGTAACCAAACCCCTTGCGCGTGAGTCAGTGAAAAAAAATTTTTTTTTTTTTTGGTTGTATCAATCAATAATCGATACTCAATACTCTTCACCCAGCAATCATCACCCAATAATCATCACCCAATAATCATCACCCAATAATCATCACCCAATAGCTCTTGCCATGGACTTTATGAAACCAGAAACTGTTCTCGACTTGGCCAACATCCGCCAGGCATTGGTGCGGATGGAAGACACCATTGTGTTTGATTTGATTGAACGATCGCAATTCTATAGCTCTCCCTCAGTGTATGAACCAAACAAGTTCAACATCCCCAACTTTGATGGCAATTTCCTCGACTGGGCGTTGCTACAGATGGAGGTGGCGCATTCGCAGATTCGAAGGTACGAAGCGCCCGACGAGACGCCGTTTTTCCCCCAAAAAGTGTTGAAACCCATCTTGCCGGCAATAAACTATCCCAAAATCCTCGCGGCGTACTCGGACGACATCAATGTCAACCTGGAAATCATGCGCTTCTACGTCAACGAGATTGTGCCCCAGGTTAGTTGCAAGCAGGGGGACCAGTTGGAAAACTTGGGGTCGGCGTCCACGTGCGACATTGAGTGTTTGCAAGCCATCTCGCGCCGGATCCATTTTGGCAAGTTTGTCGCCGAGGCCAAGTACCAATCAGACAAGGCGTTGTATATAAAGTTGATTTTGAACAAGGACGTGAGCGGGATCGAGGCGTCGATCACCAATAGTGCCGTTGAGCAAAAGATTCTCGAGCGCTTGGTTGAAAAGGCCGAGCAGTATGGGATTGACCCCTCTTTGAGGTATAGTCAGAATGTGCAGAGCAAGGTGAAGCCAGAGGTGATTGCCAAGTTGTACAAGGATTGGATCATCCCCTTGACCAAAAAGGTTGAAATTGACTACTTGTTGAGACGGTTGGAGGACGAGGACCCCGAGGTTGTGAGGAAGTATACTTCCTGATTGAGTAATGGGTAATAAACTTTTCTTTCTTGGCCTTGGCCCCTTGGCCTCTTGGCCATGGCCTCTATAGACCTTTTTGCTTTCTTGTAGTAGAGAGGGGTTGGAGGAGTGGGGAAGGAACATCTCCAAACTGGATTTGGTTTCCTAGATTGGTAGGGTAGAAGTGGGGTTTGTCGTTGTTGACTGAGGGGAGAAGGGACTCCACATTTGATTTGTGCACATGTATCATTACGCACCAATTTCATTTTTCATTTTTCATTTTGAGGGGGGGGGTTGTAAAACGTAATTGCGCAGTGTGGTCCTGTCAACACGACATTAGGTACCCTGATTTAAAGGCTTAGAGGTGAATCTGCCCGTACCATGTGGGCCCCCTCCCATATGGCCACACTCAACAAACCAGGCCCACGATTTGCATGTGACAATTGCCGACACAACTGCCACGAGTCATATCGGCAACAACGTGCGCTCTTGTCGTAAATGTTTTATCTGCCCTCCTGCCGCCCTCCTGTTATCTACTGCGGCACTAATGTAGTCGTGCGGTGCTCAAGAAAAAAAAACTCTCCTCCCCCCAAAGAGACACTCAGCTTTTTCCAACGAAAGGTGCAAACAAATAAATATTCTCAAACAGGGCAAAACGTGGGTGTTGATGGTCAACAAAGTACAACCCAATGGGCACACGCTCACCTCGAACTAAAAAAAAAAAGATGCTGGGCAATGAAGCCCACACGCTTCTTGGAAATCAACAAAGTTTATTGGCTAGTGACAAGTTTCAACAATGACAAACACGTCTGTGAAATTCCCATATTATAAATAGCGCCTATGTTCTCCTTCTCCTTTCTTACCCACCTTCCCTCTCCCCCTTTTTTTTTCCACTCCTTATCCCTCACTCACACACTCTCTCCTCTTTTTGAAACTTTGCAACCCATTTACGGCGCAAAACACACACACCCACCCGACAACAAGACACACCCAACACACCCACCCGCCAACACACCCACTTTGCCAGACCCTACATATTCAACACTATGTCTGAGCTTATTGAGTTGTTTCCCACCGACCTCTCCAAGATGTATGTGGTGACGTCGATCTCACTCTTTTGTGGGCTCGTCTTTTTCTCCGCCAAACTCAACAAGACGATCAACTCGATTCTTGTGTTTGGCTGGGAGTGTTTGTTCAAACCATTGATCCACAAGAAAATCAGCAAGAACAAGGACCAGCAGCAGTCGTTGGAGTTGTTCTACAAGAACCAAGCCCACATCTACGACACCACGAGAGAGGTGTTGTTGAAGGGCCGGAAGGAATGCCTCAGGTTGGCAGTGTCGCACCTCCCCAAGAAGAAGGACCTCGTCTGGATCGACATTGGCGGCGGTACCGGCTCCAACATTGAGTTTATGGACAAGATCAGCTCGATTTCCAAAAACTTCAAGGCGGTTTACTTGGTTGACTTGTCGCCATCGCTCTGTGAGGTGGCCAGAACAAGATTCGCCGCCCACCAGTGGACCAACGTGCACGTGTTGGTTGCCGACGCCTGCGACTTTTCCATTGACTACAAGTCGGCCGACTTGATCACCTTTTCCTACTCCTTGTCCATGATCCCCACCTTTAATGCCGCTGTCGACAATGCCGTGTCCAAGTTGGACAAGCAGGGTATCATCGCCACCGTTGACTTTGGTATCCAGTCTACCGACACCAGCATGGGGCGTATCAACACCCTTGGCGGGTTGGTGAACAGAAACATCCCCTGGGTTTTGCGCAACTTTTGGCGCATTTGGTTCGAGGCCGACAAGGTCTTTTTGGACTCGGCCAGAAGAAACTACTTGGAGTACAAGTTTGGCACCGTCAAGTCGTTGAATGCCTACAACAAGCCATTGGGCAGAATCCCCTACTATATCTGGATTGGGTGCGACAAGAGCCGGTCGCAAAGCATCCTCCACAGATTGAACTGCTTGGCCACCGAGTCGCCCTACTTGGCGCCAATATCGGCCACGGTCAAACCCGCGGCAATTGCAGATGAGGATGAAAGGGCACCAGTGTCCAAGGGCCACGAGGCGGCTTTGACCAACTTGCAAAAGAACTTGCCCTTCCCCTCCATCTACTACCAAAAGGAAGTTTGGAGAGTGTACTACGACGAGTTGAACCACTTGTACGAACAGTTTAAGAACCAGTACATTTATGCCTTTACCTGGGAAGACCCCCACGAAGACCACAAGATTTTGAACTTTTCCAGCAAGGATACGGTGTTGGCCATCACGTCCGCCGGTGACAACATTTTGAGCTACGCCACTTTGCCCGACCCACCAAAGAGAATCCACGCCGTGGACTTGAACCCGTGCCAGAACCACTTGTTGGAGTTGAAGTTGGCTTGTTTCAGATGCCTTGACCAAGAACAGATTTGGCAAATGTTTGGCGAGGGCAAGATCTCCAACTTTAAGGACTTGTTGATGGACAAGTTGTCGCCCCACATGTCGTCCAACTCGTTCCAGTATTGGATGGACAAGGGCCCCAAGGCATTTTCCGGCAAGGGGTTGTACGACACGGGGTCCAGTAGATGGGCGTTGAGATTGGCCAAGTACCTCTTTAAGGTGTGTGGCGTTTCTCAGTACGTTGTTCAATTGTGCCAAGCCGAGACCATGGAGGAGCAATTGTCGATTTGGGACAATCACATCAAAAAGGCCTTGTTCAACCCCGTGGTTGCTTCCATGTTGGTGGGTAACCCCATCTTTTTGTGGAAGGCGCTCGGTGTCCCTGCCAACCAGGCGGCCATGATGGGCCCCTCGGTTATCAAGTATGTCGTTGACACCTTGGACCCATTGTTGCACCGGTGCTTGATCTCCAAGGAGAATTACTTTTATTACTTGTGCTTGATGGGACGGTACGCCAAGAATAACTGCCCCGACTATTTGACGTCCAAGGGGTACAAGAGATTGGCCGCTTCCGACTCCACCTCCCCCCTCGACAATATTAGAATGCACACCGATACCCTCAACGATGTGTTTGGCCGGTTGAGCAAAAAGTCCATCACGATTGCCATCATTATGGACCACATGGACTGGTTTGACCCCAACGGCAAGGATGCCATTGACGAGATCAAGGCCGTCAAGGATTGCCTTGTCAATGGCGGCAGAGTTATGTTGAGATCTGCCGCCACCCACCCCTGGTACATCAAGACGTTTGAATCGATGGGGTTCAAGTGTGAGCCGGCTGCCATTAGAAAGAGCGGCGAGAGCATTGATAGAATCAACATGTACGCCTCCACCTGGGTGTGCACCAAGCAGGCTGCTGCTGCTGTGGACGAGGAAGACGAGGACATTATCCCACACAAGAGAAGAATGAGCAGCTTAAAGATTTAAGTGCCCCTGACTTTGGCTCGGCACTGCCATGCTGTGTAAAATTGTGTATTTAGACCCCCGTTGTACTTTGATAGTTGGGGGAAATATATATCCAAAAAAACATGTGAAAAACTGTGGAAAAAGCGTTGCAGGCGTAGAAGGAGTAGGTGGGAAAATCAGTCCATAGGAACAGGCAAAAAAAAAAAAAAAAGTTCATTACTAATCTCTCACACCTATTTTGCACCACTCGACAGCACCAATTGAATCCAATACACCATGACAGCAGCGTTTGAGATTGTTTTTGCCGTGCCCATGGAGTGCTCGTCGTGCTCCGACTCTGTGGCAAACGCACTCAAAAAAGTTGACGGCATTGACCGTTTTGACGTTGATTGGCAAAACAACACCGTCACCACCAAGGGAAACGTCCCCCCGAGTGTCATTGCCAAAGCGATTCAAAACACGGGAAGGGATGCCATCATCCGGGGCACGGGCCAGTCCGACTCCGCTGCCGTTTGTATCTTGGAGTCGTTTGACCCCAAAGACATTAAGCAGCCCGTCAAGGGCCTTGCCCGGATCGTGGGTGTATCCGCCACTGATTTGTTTATTGATTTGACGGTGAATGGTTTGCCCCAGGGGGTTTACTACCCTTCAATTAGAGCATCAGGAAACTTGTCGCAGGGGGCATTGTCTACGGGCCCCGTGTTTTACCCACTCGACCCAATAAAGGTTGACACCGCTGCTGACCCTTCCACCACAATCAACTCCGTGGGCGCCAGCACCCAGAACTCGGGGTTGTTTTCCGGACAAGCGTTTTTGCACGCCAAGCTCAATGTGAATGACTTGATTGGCCGCAGTGTGATATTGTCGACATTACAGGACGAGGTGACCCCCGGGTCGCTTTGCGGCGTGATTGCGAGGTCGGCCGGCGCGTGGGAGAACGATAAGCAGGTTTGTAGCTGTAGTGGCAAGACCGTATGGCAGGAGAGAGTAGACGCCAGAGTAAGGGGAGTCCATGTGTAGTGTGTGTGTGTATATTTGAAAAGAAAATGAACGACTGAATATGACCAGAATATAGGGGTAAAGTCACGTGGGTGGCACCACCTCGAAAGTAGACAAACACCAAGTAGTTAAAGGGTATCAATCAATTCATTGGTCCCGCTCCACAAACCCATTGAACGGATCACTTCCCCTTCCACTCTTTACCACCACCACGCCAAAACCCGACCTCTCTCTCCCCCCTCCTGTTCTCCTGAGATCGGATCTTGACTCCTTAACACAACAACAAGAGCCAAACAAAAATAAGGAACAAGGGAAAAAAAAAAAAGCTGCACATTACAACAGCCCCATCAATTCAGACAACCAAAAAGACACACTACTTAGACGATACACACACACAAACATATATATACACACACACCATTACCACCACCACCACCACCCTATTTTACAAGTTATACCGCCACTGTCAATCGTGCCTTCTAGCCACAACTCACGACTCAGTATGACGCGATCACATGTAAAGATGCTATTGCGAGATCAGCTCGATACAATCAGCCAGAAACGGATCATCAAGCTAAATGGCGTCAACACCGCCCACAACTTCAACCTTGATGCTTACGAGCTAGTCGACACCATACACGAATACCTAAACTCGTTTGACCCGCCCTTGCGAGTGGAAAAGATATCGCTACAAAACAACTATTTCACCGAGTTGCCGTCCAACTTTTTCAAGATTGCATTTGATATAAAGTATTTGGACTTGCACCTGAACATGATCAGCCATATCCCCCAGGACTTTTTCTATAGCTGTACTGCGTTGGAGATATTGGACCTTTCGTCCAATAAGCTCGCGAGTCTACCCGACTCCATCCTGAGCTGTACGTCATTAAAGGTCATCTCGCTCAAGGATAACGCATTCAGGTATATCCTGCCCCAGCTCGGCGAGTTGCTGGCGTTGGACTTGATTGAAGTCTCGGGCAATCCGTTGGTGTATCCATCCAACGAGGTGCTCAAAGCGTTTCAAAAGCTGAAGCCGGACCTACATTGGACCGAAGAGTTGAAAAGCTACCTCATTACGAATAGGAGTTTGCTAACCCTGAAAATAGAGGAGCAGGAAAGTGGCGCTGAGCATCAGCATCAACAACAGCAACAACAACAGCAGCAACAGCAGCAGCAACAGCATCAGCAACAGCATCAGCAACATCCCACTATCAACACCATCAAACGATCACTGAGCATCAACGATTCCACACGGAGTAGAACCACAAAGGCATCGAGAAGAATGGGACTAATCATCAAAAAGTCAGAAGACGGCGCGAAACACGAAGAAACGTTGCTTAGCCTTCCTGTTCCCGACCACTTAAACGCCGATCGGCTACCACACTCGGCACCCTCGTCGGAAACGACATTTCATATATCGAGTCCGCCGTCGATACCATCAGCGTCAGTGCCCACAGTACCAGCATCAGTACCGCCTGCAGTACCATCAGGTGCCCCACCCGCACTCCCCCCTACCACCACATCGTCCACGCCCACCTCGGCATCCAACTCACCCTCAAACGGGTTAAAGGTGCAGAGCTTGCGACCTGCCCCCAGATCGAGATCAAACACGTTGAAGGAACTCGACAAGATTTTGGAAAAGAGCGAGAGTGTTGATACCGAACGCATGTCCAGCGCATACTTTAGACGGTTGTCGACATTGCAAGAACAGCCGCTGGATGAGTTGGAGGAACGCAAGCCGGGAAAGACGTTGGACCCCAAAGCGGCGTCTTCCAGGGCAGGCAGCGGCAGCGGCAGCCTCAGCTTGACTCCGGTTGACGGATCGCCCTCACGCGCAGCTAGCAACAACAACAACGCCACATCCATCACGACCGCGACCACCACATCCGCCTCCACCACCACAACAAGCACCACCCCCAAAAAGCATACAAGCACCACGATAATCAAGGTTTCGCGCAAGATCTTATTTTCGTTTAGCGAGTTGCACTCGTCAATCAGGAGGTTTACTGGGTTCTGCACCGATAAAAAAGTGACCATGAAGATGGTGTCGTACTTGTACACCACGAAATACAACATTGACCTGTTGGTGGAGAATTTGGAGATTATGGAAGAGGCGGGCAACAACTCGGAGCAAATCACCCAGTCGTTGAAGGCGTGCATTGCATCCTTTAGAGCAATCATGCACTTGTTGCACGAGAGCTTTGCCACCTTTGCCGGCAAGATCGATGTCTGCTTCATACGGATGTTGTACTTGTCGGTATATGGGTCATTTAGCGAGTTGCAAAACGCATTCTTGTTGTTGTCCGCCGCCGCCGCCGCTGCTGCTGCTGCTGCTGCCAAACCACGGGAACCGCTAAAGTTAAAGATTAGCACAAATATCATCTCCGAAGTTGACGAAAAGTTTTATGCCACCATCGAGTCCGCCACTGCCAATGCCCAGAGTATATTTGCCGAGTTGAGCAAGGCAATCAACAAGGCTGCCAACGCTGCGATTCCCAATGTCGCCTCCAAGGTCAAGGAGTTGACAAACGTGTGCGCCACATCGTTGGAAATCACCAAGCGATTGAGCACAAAGTTGATCACCATCAGGAACAGCCCATCTCCAACGACACGGAAGTTGTTTGCCGAGGATGTCAACCAGTTTATCAAGACAATGGTGCAGACTCTTGCGGCGGTCAAGGGCATTGTCAAGGATTTGCCGATTTTGGACGATATCCGGGCATCAATGTCCAACCTCACCAAGACAGCCAAGGAAGTGACGTATATGTTGGAGCTCTCGTCTTATAAGGCATTGCTTCCTGAATCATCGGGAAATTCACAGCAACAACAGCTGCAGCAACTGCAACTGCAACTGCAGCTGCAACTGCAACAGATGCAGCAAGGACCATTTTTGTCGTCAATTCCTAGCGCAACCAACTTGTTCGCACTGGGGTTTGTGCAAACTCCGTTGGCACTATCCGGTCCTATGTCTTCATCGTCGTCGCAGAGTGGTCACAATTCAGGGAGAGTTGCGCCCAGTTTGCTGATGTTCCCGCCCACAGGCCATGACTCAACCACCACCCTGAATGGAGCTCCACTCACTGCCCCTGCGCACTCACTAGGACAGATGTATGCGAAGAACGGAATGAATCCCTTTGACGGGTTAATCCTAGCCAAGGGCGAAAACAGAGAATAGGTGGTTTTTATAGCAAATGCCGTCCACTTCCTCCTTCCTCCCTTTCACCCCCGCCCCAACGCCCCTTTCACCCGTTTCTGACTTCTTTTTCTTCGGGTAGCCCTTGACTCAGAAGCGCGATGGAAAATTTCTTGGAAATAAAAAAAAATAAAAAGAGCCCAACATCCATCTCTCCTCCTCCTCCTCCATCACTGATAGCACATTTCTGCTCCATCTCCAAGCCATGACGATTGAACTAGAGGAACCGCCGTTAACGCAAGACAATGTCCAGGTGTTTAAAGACTTGTTGGCCGGCACGATGGGGGGTATAGCGCAGGTGCTTGTGGGCCAGCCGTTTGATACCGTCAAGGTGCGGATCCAGTCGGCTCCCGAGGGCACATACTCGGGCTCCCTCGACGTGATCAAACAGCTTCTCAAAAACGAGGGCCCCGCCGGATTCTACAAGGGCACGCTCACGCCCTTGATTGGGGTTGGCGCTTGTGTGTCGGTGCAGTTTTCCGTGAATGAGTTTATGAAACGGCATTTCGACCAGCAATTGCACGGCCTGCCCCTCTCGTTGTTTCAGTTTTTCCAGTGTGGAGCCGTGGCGGGGTTTGCCAACGGGTTCTTGGCGTCTCCCATTGAACACATTAGGATCCGTCTCCAGACGCAAACGGGGGCCGTCAAGGAGTTCCATGGACCCATTGACTGTGCCAAGAAATTGTATACCAATTCTGGGGCTCGGGGCGTGTACAAGGGTCTCGGCCCCACATTGATTAGAGAGTCGGTGGGGTTGGGTATCTATTTCGCCACGTACGAGGCGTTGGTGGCGCGCGAGATGGGCAAGCATAGGGGTTTACAGCGGAGCGACATTCCCGGGTGGAAGTTGTGCATGTTTGGCGGGTTGAGCGGGTACACGCTCTGGATCACCATCTACCCCATCGACGTGATCAAGTCCAAGTTGCAGACGGACTCGTTGCATGCGCCCAAGTACGGGAGCTCGGTGAGCGTGGCGAGGGATGTGTGGGCGCACCAGGGCATAAGGGGGTTCTACAAGGGGTTCTTGCCCACGATATTGAGAGCTGCGCCGGCCAACGGTGCGACATTTGCCGTGTTTGAATTGGCCATGCGGTTGTTGGGATAAAGGGTGTAGAGATATTGGGTGTTGAATTTACATAAATCTATTTCGTTAGTTTCGTTACGACTCTCGCTTCAGGAGATGGTTTACACCCTCGAGATGGAGTGCAAAGTCGGTTCCCGGGATGGCGTTGGGGTACTGTGCGGTGGGGCTCACGGCGGCTTGGTTCTCATACCGCCCGGCTATTTGTTCGTACTCTACATCCTCATAGTCTTGCGGGCGAATCACCTTGATGAATTCAATAAAGTCCATCATGTATTCACCGTTAAACTCATAAGAGTCGGTGCCCTGCAATTCCACCTGCTCCCAAAACGTCTCATCTTCGTGGTCAGGCTGAGTTTCCAACTCGTGGTCATGTTGTGTTTCCAACTCGTGTGTGTGGCCCCGTTTGCTCTTTTCGCGCTCCCGCTTGTTGAAATCCTTATCGATCCGGAGGTGCAACCCGGGGACCAAGTCGATGATGTATAGAAAGAGGCAGGACATGATAAAGACGTAGGCGCTGGTGGTGACGACGCCCAAGACTTGGTAGCCAAATTGCACCCAGTGGCCCTCGACCCAGCCGCCGCGCGACCCGTACGAGTCATTGGCAAAGATACCCGTGAGCAAGCTGCCCACAATCCCTGCAATGCCGTGGATGGCAAAAATGTCCAATGCATCGTCGATTTTGAAAAAGTACTTGAGCCGGGTGGACAAGTTGCACAAAACGGCGCCAATGACGCCAAAGACAATCGGTTTCCAAAACTCGTTTGGCGACGAGATGTATCCTCCCGCAGGAGTGAAAACAACGAGACCCGTCATGATGCCGGAGGAAAACGAAATCATGGAAAACTTTCTCCTCTCTACAAAGTTTGCCTTTGTCTCGTGCCTTCTTTGATGGATTAACCTTCCTGTTTCCGACAAAATGGGGTGGATAACGTGTGATCCATTGGTGGTGGACACGCTAATCTTGTTTTCTCCTTCTTCAGTGTCGTGGTCCTCATGCGTTGCATACTGACCGTCCAAGGGTATGGACGAAAAAAAGTAGTCAATGGCGGTCCACACAATACCACTCGAGCACGCGGCGAGGATGGTGTTGACAATGATGTACAACGACCGGTACGAAAACTTAAAGTCGCACCCAGCCACGAATCCAACCCATCCGCACACAATGCAAAAGGTGCCAATGATGATGTGGCCAGTGTTGACGTTTCTGTAGTTGTACAACACCTTGGGGTTTCGCGGGCCGAGAATGTACGAGTATGCCAAACACGTAAAGCCGCTCATTATGTGGATACAGTTGCCACCGGCAAAGTCCAACACCGGTAGCCTGCCAAGGTCGATGGAGAGCCAGCCGTTGGAGTTCCAGAACCAGTACGTTATTGGGTTATATATGATGGTGGACCAGATAAAGACAAACACGAGCATGGGCAAGATCCTGCCGCGCTCGGCTATGCACCCGGGGAATGCCAAGGCGGCGCATATCACCTTGAAAAACATGTTGAACAAAAAGTGGTTGAG
>JAKTZW010000524.1:0-16269 GCA_030579015.1 Zhuliangozyma blackwelliae | reverse complement strand
CCCCAATCAAACAACTTCTGCTGCCCCCTCAACGGGACTCTTTATGCATCTCTCCTTCAACCAATCTTTCAAGGCAAACAACGCCATCTCCCACCCCATAAGCAATGTAACCACGCCCAAGCTCAAATTCAACGTAAACATCGACGTCAACCCATAATACTCAAACGACATCACCACGGGGTCGGTGGACTCCATAAATATCAACCCGCCACAGAGCAACGTAAACGCAACCACCAACTCGGTGATTGGTCTGGCCGGCTTGGTCAAATCCTTGGGCAACTTTGAGCTCAAAAGCATAAGGAGATACGTCATAAACCGAAACGCGCATCCAATGACAAACAAATTGCCCCATTGAACGTGGATCTCGGTTGAGAGCTCGCTGGCCTGTTGGTGCTTCGACATGAGTATCCCGGTCCAGTATATTGTCAACACTGGGAATGGGTTAGGACTGAACCCGGGCGATGCCTTGACCACAGCCTGGCTATAGTCGGCGGCAGCTGCAGCAACACTAGCAACACTACCAACACCAACACTGGCAACACCAGCACCTGTGGCCCCACCAGCTGCACGAGCAGCTATAGCCTTTTCCAAATTGACCTTGGCCTGCTCATACCTCCAGTCTTGCAACTTCAACTCGGTAATCACCCCACAGAGCCCACACCCAATGTAGATAAACGCAATCGACACGTGCTGCAAATCCTTGGGCGACCACTCGCCTCCAGCGTTCGACAAGTGCTCCAAAAAGATATTGGTTGAGCCATAAAAGAGAATCAACGAGCTCTCAATCATCTCCATCGTCCAAAGCCCCCGGTTCTGCAACCGAAACCACACACTCTTTTCGTCCCGCGTGATAAACTTGTGGTTCCACGACCACCCCTTGGAGGTGAACGCACCCGAATAACGCGCGAGGGAAAGAATCCCCATGGAGAAAAACACCCCGCCCTTGATAAAATGGGCAAGCAAGTTAAACACCGCCTTGCCCTGGCCATAGATGCAAAATGTCGCTACTCCCGTGGGCACGACAATCAAAAAGTAAAAGAAATGGCCCCAATTGAAAAGGTTGAACCCAATGGTGGCCACAGTGTGCACCTGCGTGGTACCAGCGCCCAACCACCGTTTAACCCTTGTTGCCAACACGCCAGCACGACTCTTTGGCTTTTCCCCCAAAACACTCTGTTGGTCGTCAGTGTCGTCGTCGTCATCGTCGTCCGAAGCAGAAACGCTGGGCGTGTGTGCTAATGCCAAGTACTCGTCCCGTGTGTGCTTCAGAGCAAATGGTTCTACATTCTTGACAAGGGCAAGAACCAATTGGGTCACGGTGCTGCACAACAAAATCGCCATCATGGTGTTGTACGCATTCTTGGGGTACAAGTCCGGGATGGAGTTGACAAACACCGAGTAGCACAACAACGACACAAGCATGAGCGTGGTGTGCACCGACAACCCAGCCATGTACATCTTGGCCATGTTGAGGTTGTTGAATATCAAACAGATGGGGTACACCACCACCACCGTGATCAATCCGAGACCAATGTGCCAGTACAATGCCGACCGGTGCTGCGACGCAACTGTAAAGTATGTAGTGGTGTTGTAGCTCTCCCAAAAGAGCTTCTCTTCCGGAAGAAGGTTGGTTTGTAAGATGGGAACACCGTGCATGTGGTGTGCCACATGGGGCACCGGCACAAGCAGGGTGCTGGCGGAAGAAGCTGGAGCCGATGAGCCTCCAGCGCCACCAGCGCCACCAGCGCCACCAGCGCCACCAGCGCCACCATTACTTTCTTCAAGTCCATCGTGAGCAACATGGGTGTGCATACCCTCCATGGTGGCAACCACAGCGCTGGCAAACAATAGTAGTAATGATGCAATTTTCATGTCTGATGCAATTAACTAGGGTAAGCAATTGGACAGGCCCTTGTTGGTTGTAAAAGAAAAACAGGGGGGGAAGGGAAATTGAACAGGGATGAACCAAGCAGTAGAAAAAAAAAAAAAGGATCTGTTTCCAAAGTGTGTCACTCCCCGTAAACAGTAGGGCTTGGGAAGAAACAATAGTAAAGTCTGGATTGTTTTTGCTTTATTGGCGGATGGTATGCTTTTATGTAGCAATTGAATCGAGGTTGCTTAAAGACTTTATCAACCAGGAGGGAGAATAAGGGGGGCGGGTGATGAGGAAGGTTACAAGGGCACGGCCGGCAAGTGGGAGAAAACCCATGACGTTATATACAGAGACACAAATTATTCCCGATGTGACCCACTTGCCCACTTTTGTTTTTCCCTTAATCACCCGATTGTGCCACTACCAAGGCTACAATGGAGACTCTCTTGCGCCACTATCCCCTCTATCTATACCTCCGCCCACTCTCTGCCCACTAATCCACTATCCCACTCCGCCCACTCTTCCCACTCTGCCCGCTCTGCCGCTCTGCCGCTCTGCCGCTCTGCCACCCTTCTCGTGAGGTTGCCTGATAATTAGATTGCTGTTTACATCAGTAAGAGCCATGCGCGGTTTTTTTTCTCGGTGCTGCTTAGTCATACAGCCGCTATCGGGTGTAACGGATGTAACAAAAGCCGCACCGCAACATTTACCCAGAGTCAAAACCTAAACGGGACATAAATCCAGGATATGGAAAGAATTGGGCTCACTTCCCCTTCTCCCCTTCTCCTCACTTCTTTGCCGCACCCACACCAGGGGCGCAGCCAAAAGCTGCAGCTCAGCCTCCCTCTCCGAGGAACAATGTTCTTCCTTCCTCCTTCTTCCCTTCCCCCCAACTTGTACATGCACACAGCCACATATATATATATATATGTATATGTGTGTATAATATGTATATACATATATGTGTATACATCTATTTATAAAATTGTAAACAAGGCCAGGCAAAGCCACCAATTTCATTTTTACCGCTTAAGTTCCGACTGCAGCCATTTAGACTAGCAAATCAGGCAATGCTTATACACAATCACAATCACAATCACAATCACATGTCTTTGCGCATTCATTTTCACGCCCCCACGACCCCACGACCCACGACCCACGCCCCCACGACCCACACCCCCACGACCCAAAAGTCCTACAATGCATTCTTTCTCGTCAAATAGTCAAACCTCGAGTAGGTGTACCCAATAAACGGCAAATCCTCCTTTACATTCTTCTTCCCCGTGTCCGACTCGCGCTGCTCCATCGCCTTGCTCAATGCTGGGTTCTCGGGAACGTTTTCCAATTCGTCAGTGGGGAAGAATCTCGTATCGGTGATGCTGCGAAGCTTGGGTATGAATGGGGCATCCACTTTACGAATGGTTTCCCAATCAACGCCCCGGAAAAAGGGGTGCGCCTTGATCTCGTCAGCACCGCTATACCTCCCCAACCGCTGGTCTGACGACGTCAAAAGCCGTCTGATCAAATCCTCGGCCTCGGGGGACAAGTGGATATCCTCAGGAATCTGCAACGTCTCCTGCCAGTTCAAAATCTTTCTATAAGTCTCGTGCGGCGTCTCGGAGCAAAATGGCGGCCACCCAATTAGACACTCAAACATGATAGCCCCCAACGACCACCAGTCGCACTCTTGTCCGTACCCCTGATGAATGAAAATTTCAGGCGCAATGTAGTCGGGAGTGCCCACCGTTGAGTAGGCCATAAGACGGCGCGATTTCCGCCACGTTTGCATCTGCTGGCGGTTCGACATTGTCAAGTGGATGGCATCCACCATCATCGAATTACGGCTCGACAACTGGTTGGGCTGCAAATGGTTCGACGCCGGTTCCTTTTCCAACAACTTTTTGTAATAGTTGGAGTCGTGCGTCTTGTGGAACCCCGTCGACAACCCAAAGTCGCTCATCTTGATGTGCCCTCTAATGTCAATCAAAATATTGTCCGGCTTGATGTCACGGTGAATGTACCCGAGCTTGTGTATCGCTTCAATAGCCAAGACACACTCGGCCATGTAGAACCGGGTAATGTCCTCGGTAAACACCTGCCATCGAATCAACATGGTCATCAAATCACCCCCGGGCAAAAACTCCATAATCAAGTACAAGTACTGCGAGTCCTGGAACGAATAGTACAACGACACCACCCACGGCGAGTCGCTGCCTGCCAACACGTCTCTCTCGGCCTTGACATGGGCCAACTGGTCCTTCTTGTACATTTCAGACTTTAACAATGTCTTCATGGCATAAATCTTGCCGGTATCTCTCTTTTGGACAAGCCGCACCTCGCCAAACGCGCCCTTGCCAATCACCTTGACGGTGTGGAAATCCTCCAACGCCAACTTGGTCCTCCGCAATCTCAAAAACTGGGACTCCTTTTTGCCCAAGTTCTGCAACTGCCGATTCTTTCTCTCCTCCGACGACCCGGCACCCTCAGTGATTAACTTGTGTTCCAAGTCCAATCTTCTTTGGTTCCGCTCAATGGCGTGGTTTACCGACATGGTGTAGTAATTCTCCAACGTCAATTTGATCGACGCAGCCTTGTCCTGCGCCGGTTTGGACAACAAGTTTGGTTGTCGCTCGAAATAGACGTACTTGTTGTCCCCCAGGGGTGTTGGCCCGGCATAGTTCTGCTGTTGCTGTTGCTGCTGTTGCTGGACATGACCCTGACCCCGTAGAGGCGGGGGCGAGTTTGCCGCTGGCTCTTCCGCTTTAAAGGAGTGAGACGACACGAGCGAGTTGCGACTGCTGATATCGGAGAGGTTGGTGCTGCTGAGGTTATTCAACTGGGTGAATGCAGCCGCCGGCGGAGGCGGCTGGAAAGTCATCGAATCCATAGACGTAAACTGGTCATTTTCAAACTTGGCATTGTGAGCAAACCGAGGCGAGGAACCGGCATCAAACGTCTGCTGCGATGGTGGTTGTACCTGCTGCACCTGTTGATTCACAAATGTATGCATTGCTGGATGTTGTCTGATTGGCGATTGCTGCTGAGGAAGCTCAGTAGGTGGTTGGTCCATCACCTGCGTAGTGTCTTCGTCCATATAGCTGTCTTCATTGTATTGCTGGTAGGCGAGATCGGGCTGATTCGTAAACTGTTGTTGTGTTTGTTGCTGTGGTTGTTGTTGCTGTTGTTGCTGCTGTTGTTGCTGTGGTTGCTGCTGTTGTTGCTGTTGTTGTTGTTGCTGTATATGTTGTATATACAACTGACGCTTTTGCTCCTCAGTGAGCTGATCAAAGTTCATGCTGGAGTGCTGTTTCTAAAGGAGTGTGGTGTGTTGTCACTTTTCGTCAAACAAAAACAAATGAAAGTAAATAAATCTACCGAGCTATTAGGGGATCGAAAGCATGTATATCCACCTGCTAGCTTGAGAATATTCTACCGTGGAAAGGAGCAAAACAGGGTGTTGCTTTGAATTTGTTTTTGTTGTTGTTTTTATTGTGGTGGTGGTGGTGATGGTTGTTGTGATTGTCAGTGGTGGTAGTTGTGTGTTGTGTGTTGTGTGTTGTTGTTTGGTGGTCAAGTTGACAACCCAAATCGGGAGAAAATTTTACCGTGTGTGTTTTTCCCACAGTGAGAGACAAATTACTAGAGCATAATGCCCCTATAAAAAAAAGCGACCCCCTACCGACTGTGCATACTCTTATCAAAGAATGTGTATTATTTTTGTACATAGTTGGACAGTCATGAAGTACAACCTTACTAGAATTGCAAAGCTTGACCCTTTTGTTTCTTATCACCACCCAATTCAAAGTGCTTACATCTCTTCAAGGACAATTGAGCCTTGGTCTTGCAAACAACACATTCCAATCTCAAGACAACCTTCTTGGTGGTCTTGGCCTTCTTGTGGAAAACTGGCTTGGTTTGACCACCGAAACCGGCTTGCTTACGGTCATATCTTCTCTTACCTTGGGCAAAGAGGGACGACTTACCGGCCTTGTATTGGGTAACCTTGTGTTGGGTGTGTTTACGACATTCCTTACCCTTGCAGTAGGTCTTTCTGGTCTTTGGAACGTTAACTAGATTGGGTTAGTACGTGCTTTGGCGGGCGATGGAAGTGTCTTTTCTCTCCACATGTGGCAATCGTATTGCCAGCGGGTGAAGCATGGGGTGGGGCGCAGGTCTCGTTTCTGGTGTGACGTGTTTGGTGAAGCTGTAGTTCCAATGGTTCTGGTTGGCCCATTCATTCATTGTGTCTCTCCCACTTTTCCTCTTTGGCCTTGGCTTTCCCCCCTCCAGGGATCTTAAGCTGTGGTGTGTTGTATCCATGCTGTTGTCCAACAACGGTGTCGAAACGGTCCACCACAGTTAGTTTATTCTTCACACTGCTCCCCGTTTCACGCATTCATCACACACGGAGTCTTCCTAAATATGGTAGTTTCGTGCAACATACCCATCTTGTCTTATGCTTTCAGTTGAAGAAACCTTTTGTTTGAATTTTTCTCTATGTAACTTTTGGTTGACTACTTGGAGACGAAACGAGACTAGAAGTTTTTTTTTTTTCCAGTGCGGGCGTTAACTACTGCGTCACGGGGCTAATACTTTGTGCAGTCGATATGTGGTCACCTGGTTCTAGGGCTATAGCCCTGTAGACACAACGCACTTCGCGCAACGCACCCCCCAGCGGCATCCAACCCAGAAACGGAACCTATAGCCAGCACAGGATTTTCTGATTGTCGTGGTTTGACTTTTACTATTATACATATACAATTAATTAGTTAGTCGAAGGATCCAAATCTTGAGCGATTTGCCGGGGTATACACTAGTGACATTAGGATTTGGTCACCGTGACGAAAATGGTTGACGAGGAGGTGATGGTCTCTTCGTAATCACTCTCTGAGGCGTAGTAGTAGTCGTAGTCGACGTAGCAAACGCCGCCAGACGTAACGGTGGTGATGTTTTCCAAAATCCACAAACTGTCCGAAGTTGGAAGTGGTGCGTCCGTGGTGAGGGACGGGCCACTATCGCTTCCTGTAGTCTCAGCCACTAGCGTGGTGGTTGTTGACTGAGCCGGGGTTGGCGTCAGAGTCGATGGAGACTGGCTGGTGGTTGGAGGTGTGGTTGGGGGTGAAGTTGGGGCAGCGGGAGAGTCGTTGCTGGTAGCTGGCGATTCCGCCGTGGTTGTCGTCTCTTGCGCCGCCGGTTGCTCGCTTGTTTCTTGGGCTGGCGTGGTTGTTTGCGACTCGGCAGCGGCAGTGGATGTGGTCTCTACCTCTGTAGGGACAGGGTCGGGTGCCCCCGATTCCGTGTGTACCTCGTTGTCGCTGTTGGGGATAACGTCAGCAGCAGACACCGGCGTGCTGGCGACAGTGGTATAAATGTGCGGCGTGCCGAAAACAGTGGACGTGACTGTGGCCGTGTACCTGGTCACTGTCTTGGTGTTGGTGTTGACAATGAGGTTGGTGTATGTTGTCGTTGGGGCATTGACGGTAAAGTAGTTTGTCTGGGTCTGGGAGATTGTCGTTTTTAACCTGACAACAACCACGGAATTGTCGTTGTCCCGTTTCACTGGCGTGCCCAACGCCTGGGGAAGCAACGCAGCAAAGAGCAAAGACGAGATTCTCATACTGAGTGTTTAAAGGGGGTATAACAGCAAAGGGTGTTGGAAAGGAGTGACTGGAGTTGGGTATAAAGGAGTGTAGCGGTTCTCAAAGCAGTAGGCAGCTGAGTCGTTGGGGTAAATGATTAGCAGGGTTTTGTTTAACTTTGATAATCGATTTTAGTGCGAAATTGACTTGCGATATATATTAATACTTTTCGTCCAAAAGAGCCAAGACCCAAGACCCAAAAACCCAAAACCCAAAACCCCAAAAGTCTCCGAGTTGGCGGTTGTAATCAAGGCGTGGCACTTACACGAGTGGCATCCTCATAGCGGTACATATCCCCTCCGGGCTGGCTCAGTTGCCGTGTAGGGTGGGATTTGCCTCTGTTTAGGATGAGCTATTTTTTTTTGTTGCGAAAAAAGATGAAATGGGTGCTGGTCGCAAATGACGAAATGGGAAACAAACAACAACCCACCAATAAACATACACACATACATACACAACTGGAGATTGGCAAAACGGTATAGTGAGAGATACTTTTGGTGTCTAAAGCGGTCCGGGGATCATTCCGGGCCACCCGTCAGAGTGAAATTCTCATGTGTAGGCAACAAGGGAAGGCGAAAGTGGGGAATGTAGGAGTTGCTGTGAGCAAAGAAGAGGGCTGATATAATTGTCGAATTTTAAAGTGGAGGAGACAATGATAGTGGCAAGGAGTCCTGTCCTGTTTGGACAAGTTCAGCCAGGTTTGTCTCTTGTCTCTTGTCTCTTGTGTCTTATCTCTTGGCTCTTTAGTGACAACGAAAGAAATAAAAATAAAAAAAAAGAAAAACGGGCAATTGGATTGGAAAAACCCAGATTCAACAACCAAACAAGCATCCCCTCCAAGGAACCATTCAGACAATGCAACAGGCCACCGACGCCAACACCAGCACCGGGCATTGGCAAATTTCATTGTCTGTTTCATCCTTGCTTCCTGGCCACTCCAACCAGAAAGGTTGCAACATTTTTTTTTTTTTTTTTTTGGCTGAGTATCGACCGAGTCGGTTGTGGTAGTTTCGACTCTGCTCTCTCGTAACTTGGGTCCTGATAGATAACAACACAAACCCATATGTGAACACGCCCAGTGGGGTAAATACTACCTCCTTCGCTTATCCAACGAGTCCCTACTAGTATCTATACAAGACTTTTTTTTTTCTTCAACTACGCTGCCCACAACACACACACACACACATACACATTCCTCTTCCTGATGATTGGCCCCTCGGAAAGCACAAGCAAAATGAACCAAAAAAAAAAAAAATTTCTTCATTGGTCAGCAAAACTCCCATTTCTGACTTGAGAGACTAAAAAAAGCCTCCTTTATATAGACCCTGATCGTACCAGCCTCTTATCGCTTCTTCTTGTTGTTGTCCCCTTGCTCACCAACTCATATCCGGTATCACCATCACCATTACCATCGCCACGCCTATTCTATCTGGTGGATAATTGCCTTTGCATTTTTAATTTTTTTTTGGGAGTGGGGCACTTGCAAACTTATCATCCGACTCGGTACTGACCACAATTTCGAATTACGGTAGAGCAAAACCGGTTACCACCACTGCATACAATAGCATGTCTTTCTTTAGCAGCAACCACGGGTTGGTATACCCATATGATACTCAGCGGTCCGAACAGGAACCACAGCCACTGCAGGTGCAACCCGCGCTGCATCGTCAACATCAACAACATCAACAACAACAACATCAACATCAACAACAACAGCAACAACAACAACATCATCAACAACAACAGCAACAACAACAACATCATCAACATCATCAACAACAACAGCAACTCTTGTACAATCTGCCGTCATCGCAACCGCCGCAAGTGCACCTCCAACTAAGCCGCCACGTTTCACAGTCCCCCCTGGAGCAGACACAGACATTGTCTCTGTTGGCGGTAGATGAAAATGCCTTGACCGAAGATCCACCAATAGAAGAGCACTCCTTTAAAGAGCACAAGAAACGCCGAAACAAGCCGGGACAGAAATTCGGCGCCAAGAAGCGGTCATGGGTATGGGCGTGGTTTGTTCAGGACGTACAAAACCCCAATGTTGCCGCCTGTGACTACTGTGGCAAGGTCATCTTGCGGCTTTCGTCCGACAAAGGGTCGCCCAAGAAACTAAGCGAGCATTTGAGAACGCACAAGATTGGTCCCAACTCGGTCAACCCATCAAGACAATCTCCGGTTGAAGGTTACAGCCCCAGCTACACACCAACCACAAGCGAGTCGAACGGGTACCGGCTCAACTACTCACTGCACGCTGTAAAAAGTATAAATGGAACGACACAGGAGGAGGATGATCACAGCAGGGGAAAGAGAAAAGAGGGGCTTGCCCCGCAGGATCAAGACCAAAACCAAAACCAAACTCAAAACCAAACCCAAAACCGGAACCAAAACCAAGGTCTGAACCAGGGTCTGACTGCCAATGGGGGAGGCGGGAACAACTTTGAATTGGGCCGAAGATACTTGTCCGCCGAGTTTGACAACTCCCCATACACCCCAATGAAGTTTCACAAGCATTTGATGAAGTTTTTGGTGGAAAATAAACTACCTATAAACGCAATCAAATCTCTGTCCTTCCAACAGTTGATTTACGACTTGAGGTCAGACTCGGTGACGGATTTGATCGAGTTGACAAACTTGTACAGCTCGTTGCTAGAAGTGAGCAGGTATAGCGAAGGCAACAACCACTCGGCAGATACCGGGACGCAAGCCGTAACCGCTTTGGCTACCGCATTGAATAAAAGGTGATATGTATGTACATATATAAACGCACCAGCGCTACAACAATAGCTCCTGGATTTGGTCCTCTACCAAGCCATCTATACTTCGGCCAAAGGTGCCCACTATGGGTGTGTCGCCTCTACCGTAGATGATGTTTGAAGACCCAACTACGGGGGTGTTGCTGCCATTGCCGTTTTCATTGCCAATGTTTGGCGATGCAGCAGCAGAGCCGCTTCTGTTTTGGTCATAGTGGGGCGGGCTCAACGTTCGCACGTCCTCGTACGTTGGCGGCACCTCGTCGTCCCATGCAATGCCCAACCCCGATCTCTCGGTGATTGGCAACTTGAACTGCATCCGCAACACCCGAGCAGCACCAGTAGGCACGCCCATAACTTGACTTGGAGGGTTCGCCGCCGAAGATTTAGTTGGCTGCTGCTGTTGTTGTTGTTGTTGTTGTTGTTGTTGGGGAGGCGGTGGCTGGCGGTTTGAAATAGTGGCGCCTCTTGTATTTGACGTGATTGGCGTGAGACTATTCGACCTCCGTCGGTCAACGTGGTGAATCACCTCCTCGGCAACAACAACCTCAACGATTAGCGTGTGGCTTACAAACACGCCTAGCGTAGGATCGTCTATATCGCACGAAACATTGGCGCCATTCCTGGTTGTTGCGTCAGGTGCCGGGTCTTTGGTGCTGATCTTTGTAGGGTAGTTGTGCATGCCAGTAGAAAGCTCGGCTGCCGAGATATGGGCAACCATTTCGATGCGCCCCTTGCCGGAAAAATCCGACTTCCAACCTGACTTGATATCGCCATAGCTCACAGTCCTCGTTTCTTCGAGGTACAAGTGCTTGCTCAAATCAACCGGGGTCTCATGCTGCTGCAACCCCAGCGCACTTGGCTGCGGCGTCAAATGGACACCCCCGGCGCTCATGAAATCCTCCATAAAATTCTCTTGTGCGCGCGAGGGACCACTTCGAATCGTCTCCTCAATATCGTGCGAGCCATCATCTAGCACCTCATCCGCAATCACCTCGCCACCAATGTTTTGCTGCTGTTGCTGCTGTTGCTGCTGCTGTTGCTGCTGTTGCTGGGCCGACTGCTGCGCCAGTAGGTGGTGTGACACTTGCACGCTTGGCGACGACATGAGCGACACATTTGTCTGAACCGTAGAGTGGTGCATGGACGAATTGTCCTTTGGCTTGGCTGTCTTTTGGTACGACTTTTCAGCCGCCTGTAGTTTTCCCAAGTGTTTGGTGCACGTGTAGGCCCGCACCTTGGTGTTTTCTTCAATCCTCCAAGAAAGTTTTCTCATTCTCCACCGCCGCTGCAGTCCAGCCAAGTTTTCAAGCCGCAACTCAACGGGAAACGTCAGTTTGGGGTAAACCACATTGGGCAAGACGGCGCTGGCAGTCACCTCCGTGGGCGGAAACACTCGAAGCGAGTTTCTATCGGGCCCGCGCAATATCAGCCGTGAGATGTTTATCGGCAACGTCAACTTTGTCTCCGCCCCGTTGGCTTGCCTAGCAACCGCGAGTATTTCGTACCGGATGTGTGAACTTGAGCTGGCCGAGCCCAACCTCGTCGTTGCCGGCAACGAGCCCGGGATCAAGTGCGAGAAGGGGTATGCGTGGCTTCCGCTCGGAAAGTTTGCCCCCTGCGTCAACACGTCCCACCTTGCCAATTCGCAGGTTTGCGTCGTACAGTCTTTACAATGGGACACGGCCGCTGTGCCCGATAACACAAACGGCTTGGTGTACTTCATGGTCTGCATCAATGATAGCTTGACGCTCTCCAAATCAACGCTTCCCCCGTCTTCAATGACAAGAAACAACAAGCCTGAGACTATAGATCCCGTGGACTCGCTAGGCGTACCATAAAGTATGATTGGTGGCGACTCGAGTTTTATCGAGAGCGAATAGTGCGATGGCGAGGGGGTCGGCGGGGTGGACACGGATTTGGCCGAAGTTGCCGGAGAAAGTCCCGCTAGTGGTGACGAGGCAGACGATGACGATGGCGGGGGCGGCGGTGACGACGACGATGACGGCGATGATAGTGATGACGATCTCTTTTTGGGCTTGTCTGAATGGATATTGAGCACGCGTGAAAGCAACGACATGCTTGTGATGCTTTTATCAGTAGGTGATTAAAAAAAAAAAAGTGGTGCCTGGCGATGATAATTGGGCCTGGTGGAGCAAGGATTATTGGGCCTGGGGGTGGGGGAACAAGGAAAAGTTTCTATGTCGTTGGCAGGAGAATGTGTTTCGAAAGTATGTTGGCTTTGTTTGAGTATTGCGGGGGGGAGGGGAAGAGAGGGGATATTGAAGTAACAACTTTGGCGGAGCTTGGCGTGGTTGTATTTCTGGCTGTGTATCTTTTTCTCGGCTTGTGTAAGATATAAGCAGTTTCGATTTGGCGAGATGGCACACTATGCTAACCACAGTTTTGGCAAGGCACGTGATGTCATTGACCCCAAGGTTAACGCCAAACCTTCCCTTCCCCCCTCTCCCTCCCCCTTCCCCAACTCACCCCCGAGTACAGCTGGCACCTATACTTGACCTGCTCGCTCGCACGCGCGCTCGCTCTGCTGTCTCTTCTCGCCCCGGCCACGCTTACTCGAGTCACTTTGTGTGTTTTTCGCGTACTTGCACAATCGGTGGAGATGGCGCTTTTGGAAAAATGTCAAGAGTAGAAAAACCCACCATCAATCAATCCGTTATCCCCCTCTCCCCCCCTTCCCAATGGCACAGCGACATCTCATCCACGACAATGGGTCATACTGCATCAAAGCGGGCTTTACATCCCCCATCAAGGTCACAAACGCAATAACGAAAACCCGCGATGGGCTGGTCCACATTGGGAACCAGTACAAGGCACACACAAACAACTACAATGGCCTACAATTCAAGCGGCCCTTTGACCAGGGCCACCTAACTTCATGGGAGACCGAAAAACCTATTTGGGACTACACTTTTGACCAGATAGGCGAGTTTGACCCCGCAGACATTCACTTGACCCTCACCGAGACGCCGTTCCAGTTGCCAAACTTGTCCACCAACACCGATCAGATCGTGTTTGAAGAGTACGGCTTCAACGAATACTACCGATGCACCCCTGCGTCGCTCGTTCCCTTTGCCGTTGACCCCGGCACGGTGAATGCCGACTTTACCTTTGTCATTGACGCTGGGTTCAGCGCCACCTGGTTGATCCCCGTGATTTACCAAAAGGTCCACTGGGCTGCGGCGAGAAAGTACCCCGTTGGAGGCAAGCTACTCAACGGCTTGCTCAAGGAGACGATATCTTTTAGACACTATGACATTTCAGAAGACCCCGTTCTTGTCAACACCATCAAGGAGTCGACGTGTTTTGTGGCGCAGGATTTCAACCAGACATTGGCAAACAAGCAGGCGCATGTGTGTGAGTTTGTCTTGCCCGACTTTAAAACCACCACCACGGGGTTTGTCAAACTGCGCGATATGCGCTTGCCGCCCGACACGCAGGTCTTGAGGCTATACGACGAAAGGTTCACCATCCCGGAAGCGTTGTGCCACCCCGAGATCATTTTCGACAATAACCTGTCCACCCCAATTGTCCAGAATGCCCCCTTGAAGAACGTCATCGATTTGATAGTGGAGTCCATCATGGCTTGTCCCGAGGTGACGCGGCCGTTGTTGGCGGCAAACATATGCCTTGTCGGCGGCACCACAATGATTCCAAACTTTAAAGAGCGGTTGGCGGCGGAGTTGAGAAAAGAGTTGCCGCTGGAGTGGAAGCTCGGGATACACAACCAGTACGGCGGCATGGTGCAGGACGAAGTGGCGTGGTACGGGGGGTTGAACCTCTCCAACGAGGATGTCCTCGGCGACATTAGCATATCCAAAAAGGAGTACTTTGAGCACGGTGCCAATTGGTGCCAAAAACAGTTTGGGTTCAAAAACCTTTAAAGAAATAAAAAAAAACAACCGGTTTGCTAGCATTCTACAAGGTGGTTATACGTCAAGTACCTACTTAGCACCAACCATCCGTACCTGAACCAGACCATCTGGCTGTAGTGTCCGTATGCCATCGCCGCATAGCTCACACTCAACATGTTCAAATCAGAGTAGATCTTGATGGACGAGCTGCTGGCCGACCCAAAAAAGCTGACATTGATGTTGACATCGACGAACCGGCGGATAAGAATAGACAAGTAGTTGACCAATATCTCAATGTTGGACAAGAACGTAAAGCTGTACTTTTCGAGAAAGTTTAAGCTCTTTAAAACGTACATCCTTGTACTGGCGTTATTGCCATTGTCATTTCCCTTGCCATTTCCCTTGCCATTGTCGAGCGTGTTGAAGTAGCTCTTGGTTCCATGGTACAAGGAAATGTGGTTGGGGTGGTTGGACACTCCGCTAGTGTCAAACGTGATTAACCCCACGCGGCCGCCCCCTCTTCCAATTTCGACTTGCAAGGTCCTTCTAATGTCGCCTTCGCTCCAGGTTTCATTCATGCCGTCCTTATAGTCAAACACCTTCACATGCGCTTTGTCAACGCCCAAGATCCTCGCACTGTCGTACAACTCCTGCGAGCGTATCCTGCCCATGGACGAGTCTACCGCGTCCCCCCTGGAGAAGCAAAGAATGTGCACCTGGTTGTTGTACTTTGGCTTGGCGAGCTCAATCACCGACGGCGAAAAGAACATCACCTCGTCGTCCGGGTGTCCGATTATAAAGTACACGGTGCTGTTTGTGAGGGGCAACGGCGATGGCGACGTCAATGAGGTGTAGGGGTAGTTTGACGCGCTGAATCTGTTTGTTTTCGCCTCCTGGTTGGTGAGCCGTAGGGCCAATTGCGGAATTGCCGTTGTGAGTACGATCCACACCACAAACGTCGACACCAATAGTCTGAGTGCCAACCGGGGGATATCAAGAAGCATGGCTGTGTCAGGCAAAGTGGATAAAGGGAAAGATGAAAGATGAAAGATGAAAGATGAAAGATGAAAGATGAAAGATGAAAGATGAAAGATGAACGAAAAAAAAATGTATGTTGACTTGCTGACGTATTATTAATATTGTTTTTGTTTGTTGTTCTACCTCTTTCTCATAAAGGTGTACCCCGTGTTCCACACCAAGTCAACCTTGGTGCTGTTCCGGTCCCACCCCGTCACCTTTTCCAACTCGGCCAAAAACTGTTCCAATAAGCTGTTGCTCTTTTCGCCTTCCCCCTGTGCGTCGCGGTAGCTGTGGTATCCGCTATAGGTTGAGATGTAATCAATGTAGCTCAGCAAGGGAATCCCCAATTTCTTCAAATCCAAGTCGCCCTCGCCGCCAATTGGGTGCTCGATAGTAGGCTTGAATGTATTGATTTTGACGTCTGTGTACAACTCGCTGGGGATGTGGCCATTGACTCTTTCACAAAAGTGCTTCAATATGTCCCTCCCAGGCTGTTCCCAAAAAGGTCCGATAAACGCGGGGTCGTCATAAACATACTTGTGATAAACTTTGGCTGCTTGGGCAATGACCTTGGCCTTGTCGTCGCTCTCTCCTCCCGAATAGTCAACAATGATGGGGTCAATGTAGAAAAAGTACGCCAAAACGCCACCTGGATTCAACAACTTGGCAGCGTTGCGAAAGAAGGAATCATAGTCCTTGAACCAATGGATACATTGCGCCGCGGTGATCAAGTCTATCTCGCCGCGAAGGTGCTCGGTGTCTTTCTCCACAAAATCTTCCACAGCACCAGTCTTGAACTCAATACGACTCGTGTCGCCAATGCCCAACTCCCCCAACCGCGCATCAATGAGCGAGTTGGCCGTCTCAATCATTGTGGGGGACAAGTCCAAGCCAATCACTTTTTGGGACAAGTTGAGCAAGGGGTAGGTGGCAACGCCAGTGCCGCAGCCCAAGTCAATTGACTTTGATACCGGCAACTGCTTGGAGCCACTGGTAATGTAGTTGGCCACAATGTGGTAGAACGACGGTGGGTAGTGGGGGCGGAACGAGTTGTAGTTTAACGATTTGAAGTTGGCTTTGGAGAATGTAGACATGGTTTGGTG